>JAIPRL010003600.1:0-45431 GCA_025469235.1 Pemphigus obesinymphae
TTTGTAATAGGTGTTTATACTCTAAATTTAACCTAAACGCCAAAATTTCAATTCTGCGTAGTGTGATTTTGCTATATTATCTGTTAGATAGACAGAGACAACAAATGCGAGTGTAACATCCTCTTAACAAATACAAGTAATATCGTGTATTAGATCGATTTATTTAAGAGTTATAAGTTTATATTATTAATATTCATGCCCGAAGAAAGAGAGGGTGATGATACCCCCGGGTCCAGATTTTTCCGAAAATACTAAAATATTTCCATTTATATGAATGAACTTTTTTACTTTCCTTTTTTCATTTCTTGGTTTTGATATACTTAACAGTTAATATAATATCAGAATTCCAATTAGGAAAAAAAAAAAAAGAAGGTTATTCGTAAAAATTAAATGTTTCAAATTACAATGTTGAATTTATACGTCAGATTTTAGATTCTAAGTAGAGCGAGGAATCTACCTATTATATCTGGCTATTGGCTTTTAAATTATTTTTGTTGTATATTATGTTTGCATGCTATGACTTGTGATCACTTTTAATGATCTAAATTGGGAATTAAAAGCAAATGGTACTTTAAAAAGATCATTTATGAACTATTCATATAAAGTTGAATTCAGTTTTGAAATTTAAAAAATAATATAATTTTAGAGACCATTTCTACTGGTTATTATTCAAGTAATCTAGTATTATATTACGAACATGATACCATTGTTTTGGGGTGTCATGCTCCTTGTAAAACGTATAGCTCTTAATGCAGGGTTCATTGGAATTTCTGTAATTGGAGTGATATTGTAAAATTATTTTGATACCTACAGTTAAACGTAGAAAAAAAATTGTTCTTGGTTGGATTATGATTGGAGGATTAATTTATTTATTAAAACATTAATTAATCACTTTTGGAGAAATTTGATTGTGATTGCACCATTTTGATTATTTTTTCAGTTAAATTTCAATATTATCAATATTATCTCGATTTTTGAATAGAGTAAAAATTATTAATATAATTATGTAGATATACATATAGAAAATTAAAAATGTATGCTCACAGTATTCCCTAAGGCGGAATCGGCAATACGACGATTTATCGACGTTTTTAAATTTAAAATATTATTAAAACAGTAGATATAGTGCTATACCTATTATTTTTTATACATGTTTATCGAACCGAGCAACGTATAATGGTTTTACACAATGACGTGTTTTATTGTCTTGTATACATACGTACGGAAAATAATTACAGAAAAACGGAGAAATTTACAGCACATCAGTTTTCAACAAAATCGATTTTGTTGTTCAGTTGCAATTCAGAAAATAATAATTCTATATGGACTTAAAATTTTCAACGACTATTTAGTTTAGTATAATATAAACGGGATGCATTTATATATATATTTTTAATAACCTTTTTTGCGCTAAATATAAAACTTGAATTTTTTATTTGATTAAATTTGAAATAGTAATTGACCATTTATTATAATTTATAACTAATAGTCTACATGTATATATTAAATTATTATCTAACGGTATTAGTAGGTACTACACATTATCTAAAATACCTCAAAATTATGCGGTCTAAATTTTTTTTTTTTACGAATAACTTGATAATTGGATATGACAAATAAATATAATATAGTATTCCGAAAACAACTGTTTTAAGTCATTTTCGTAGGTATTATGTTGAATCAATTTCATAAATTTCATACATTATGCAACTCATTCAATTGATTTATTTATCTAAATCGATGATTATATATAGATCACGAACCTACTATATTTTTCTATAGATATTCACTTTTAGATCTTGTATACAGATAATATGTGCTGGCTAAAATTCATGAATTATTTTCATTTTTTCATATTCTTTTGCGTCATAGTCACATGTGACATGAGCGATTATAGTTTACATATTATAATAAAGAGCATTATGTACAAGATGCGTTAAAAAAAAAAATGTTTAACATAACAAAATTTGTCTATCTCCGCGTTTACACGTAGTTATAATGGTATTCTCTGAATGAATTCAATATTACATTAAACATTCTCTTCATGTTATACAGTTATATATACCTAGTATTGACGGTCTACTTTTTTATTTTCTTATTGGTTACAAATACCTATACACTATAATTTAAAATCTTACACGGTTTTTAAATAAGTTATATATAGGTACCTATAGGTGTTGTAATATATAACACGACTGACTTTTCATTATGAAAATAACATAAAATGTTAACATTACATGGTCGTGTATGATTTTAAGTCAAATTTAATTTCAACAAATTCTTAATAAGATTTGAATTAAATCGTTAAATAAAATATATAAGTATATAAAATAATCGTTGCATGTAATAAATGAGTATCAGTACGGATTAGGTAGTGTAAAGTGCACTTAATCGCTAACATTTTTTAACTTTTTTTTTATCTTTTTAAATAACAACTAATAAATATGTATCTATAATCAAAACATCGGTTATTATTTATTTTGCCTTTTACCTGCTACAATAAAATATAGTTTAGTAGTATAAATGGAATTATATTAATTTAACCTTGCTTCAACGGGTATGCGTTCATTAATATTGTTCAAAAATCTTATTTTGAATTTTAATTATTATGATGTCGAACATATACATGTTTGACATAGACAAACAAGTGTTCGATGTATTTTATAAAATTTTAAAAGTATTTTCTAACGCTAGCCATAATATGCCATTTACGAAAGTAATGTTTTTAATAGTTAGGTACACCTATATATATATAAGTGTCAATAACCATAATCTTCGGCATAACAACTATATACTCGTATATATTCGTCCTCGTCGACGCTTTTAAAATGATTGCTCATTGATTCGTCAACAGTTTCCGTTCTAGAAAAATATTATGTACACGAAATCGCGATGATATTTCACAATAACATTTACTATTTATACTTGTTAGTAAAAAAATGTATAATAAACGCATCACAAAAACCATCGTGACCTTAAAACAATTATTTCACGTGACGTCGGATTTTAGAAATATCGCTTGGAAATTACCGGTTAATTCAACAATATGACCTACCATTAAATATAACCTACATTTCTTTGAAATTATCTTCAGTGGAAAACTTTGCCAACATAATAATATAACATTAATGTATTATTATAGTAGCTACATACACTGATAAGCATATAATATGTATAAAATGCACAACTAGATTTTCTAAAGGGAGGGTCCAAGAAAATTTATTATCTCCGAAATTTAAAGTGTTCTATATATTATAGGAGTTCGTATATGACATTTAGAAGACATTTTGAGAAAAATGAAAAACAATTTAATAAAATAAAAATTTGATGTAGGTATTATAAATTTTTTTTTTAAAATAATCCTTTTGGATTTTCCATTTTCATCAACTTGAGAATATTGTAGAATTAAAAAAAAACAATTTATAATGAACAACGTTATCTAGTCTCCCCGCGTAACCGTTTTTCATATTATGTGACTTTATAAGTTGCTAAAATACTATTTTTTAAAAAAAAAAATTGAAAACGGGTAGGAGGGTACTAAATCATATTGTAATCTATATCATAATTTTTGTGTTTCGTAAAATGAGAAATGCTTAAGGTGAGTTTTCATTGAACATTTGGAGTTGCGACCTTGGCCGGATTATGGTCATAATCTGA
The DNA here is from genome assembly GCA_025469235.1 of Pemphigus obesinymphae. Lineage (NCBI taxonomy): Eukaryota > Metazoa > Arthropoda > Insecta > Hemiptera > Aphididae > Pemphigus > Pemphigus obesinymphae. The sequence goes on from JAIPRL010003600.1 coordinate 3,658, forward strand.
AGAGTGCTATATACTCTTGGCGAGGCCCTTTTACCCAAAACAATTTTTTTTTTTTAAATTCAGATTTAGTCATTTTTATGTAATAATTTAGTGTTGTAACAATTGACAAAACATTATATTTATTTTACATTATTTATTAATCAACGATTCAAAATATTTTCATTGATAATATGTAGAATAATTACATCATTCTATATTTGAATATAAATTTCTGGTTAAGTCAATGTTTAAAGAATTTTTTTTGAAATTTTTCTTCCACAAACTTTCTTACGACTTCTTTAAACGAAACATTGTTTGTCAAATCACATTTTATAGAAAGTGTTAATAGAGATGTCAGTCTTGATTCACCCATTATATAAGGATATTTATTTTTAATCATTGATAGTGTAGAAAAGGATCGTTCACTTTCATAGTTGGTAACTGGTATACTTAAAAAAATTCTGAATGCTACATAAATATTTGGAAAAATGCCTGAGAGATTATCTTCAACGACCATTTAACATGTTGACTGGGTTTTTTCATTAATTTTTTATTTTTTCCGACTTGAACCATAGGCTATCAATTGTTTAAATTCGTCGTATAGACTTTGTTCTAGACAAGAGACTAAATTATTTACAGATTGTTTTAATAAATTATCATCAATAACGTCCAAACGAGTCAAAAATCCGAAGAGGTTTGTTATGTTGTCATAAGTTGAACTAAGTTTTTGTTGTTCTGTTGCAATTTATCAACGATAATGAAAAAAGTGTTGACTTTAAATTTATCTCAACTTTTCAAAATTGCATGACCTGTACCATCTAAATATGCTTGAATAATTTCACGTTTGTTTTTTCCTTCATTAGACCATTAAAGAATGGTCTAACTGACTGACTGAGAAAATCAATATTTTTGCTTAATCTTCAATCTCGTCAAAATATTTTCGAAATTCATTAACAAATGTTATCAATGATTGTAGCATACTATTGCCAGTAACTATATCAATTTAAATTCTTTGTAAATAAACACTTGTAGCATTAAATCTGTTTAATACGCGTTTCCTAAAAGTGGTCATAAAAGCGGTTTCTAATTTGATTAACTTTTTCTTAATTGAATTAACCTCATGACGAGAGTCAGAATTTTCATCCATATCTTCAGAAATTTCAATTAACGTAACATATATCTCTTCGTAATTACCAGCTAATGCTTTAGTAGCATCATCATGACAAGACCACTGTGTAATTGAAAAACTTTTTAATGTCTTATTGTTTTTATATAATTTTTATATCTCACCTATGTGTTAAGGATGCTAAAAGCACTTCGCACGTTGAGTAGGATAATGATGATGGGTATATTGAATTTGAAAGCAATGATAAATTATTTCTTTCTAAAAAAAAAACGATTCTGAGCGAAGCTTCGGTGGGTATACTTGACAATTATTGTAGATTATACTAATAATATATAATACAATTATAATATTATCTACATATTATAATAAACAGAAAAAGTTGAAAAAAGTGCAAACAATTATTTGAATATAAAGAGATTCGAACTTATGGCCCGGCGCATGAAATATTGTACATACCGATTTTTTAAATTTTTCGTATGTAGCTAGAATGTCGTACTTTTTTTTAAATTTTCAGACCTTAAAACTAAAATTAAGCCTATAATGAATTAAATGTCTCAAATTCGTATATTGTCATAAATAGCTTAAAAATTGGTAAAAACTTTTTGAAAATGTTTTTGTATTAATATTTTACGTATTGTGGTGAAAATTTCAAACCTCCCGCATCAGTATTTTCGGAGTTATGAATGTTTACCACAATATTGTTTATCAATTTTTATGTTAATTTTTTTCTTACGCGTTTATCGAAAAAATAAAATAATAAATAGAAAAATGACCTCTCTAAAGTACCAACTAGATGCAATTTTCTACTAGAAAATAGCGGTACTTGTAATGATCGGAGTACTTGTTCTTATAGAATTTTTGGGTAGAAACATGAAAAACGAAATAAAAAAACCACACACCATAAAACCAATAATAAATAAATTCCTTGTTTCGTTCAGAATCTAAAATATCATAGACAATAACGAATACATATTTTGTAGATATATAATAATGGTGATTTATTATATCGAACACAAAATGTGATTAAAGAGGTAATTTATAATCGAATAATGATTACATTATCATTATAACGCTTACCCACTTGAAAATACGATCTGCCTGATCTCACGACGAGACATGAATATATTATTATTATGCATATTTTAATTAAATATTAGTAGAACCGCAATAGACTAAAATATTATTGTACTTACATGAAGATGTTTTACATTATAAAATGGGTACCTATTAAAGAAAAATGATAAATAGTAAATAATCGTTGTTTATGCTGCTGTTTTATTACACTAAAAACGATTATTACCGTATTATATTATACTGTACACCGTAAAACTAACCTGATATCATGGCTATAATATGTATTTTTGCGATTTACATAACAAACGAGGTGTCTTGAAAATTACCTCGTCATTTAAAAATATAATAGCAAGTTCTTACGAGATAGCCATTCTGTATATTGTAGAATAAACTAAATTTTGTATAATAAACTAAACTATTTTGTTTATATAATTTGAGTAGGTACCTACTTGTCGTTACACAGTACACAGTGTACTGAAGGCGATAACATACATATATGTAGTTATCGAAATACATATTTACCAAATAAAAGTAAATCGTATTTTTGTGGAATTGAGTTTTTTTTTTCTTCATTTTATTAACACAAATAAACACCTATACGTATAAAAAAACCAACTTAAATAATAATAATAATAATAATGTGTTTTATCTATTTTATTTTTCTGAAAACGTATTCCGATTTGTTAACATTCGTTATAGTATAAACATTATACACACCTATATATAACTTTAATTATAAAATTACTAAAATGTTTTTATTTTTCTACTCTTTTTAGGTAGATACGTGTAGTTTTCTCGGTTTCTACGAATCGTATAATTGGATTAGAAGCTATATTGAACACGCATATATATATATATGTATATATATATATATATGTAGGTATGTCGAGAAATAACACAATATGATTTCATAAAACGATAAATAAAATAAAACTGATGATGCCTTCTTCCGCGCGTTCGGTCACAAAACAAGTCGCAGCTTATTTTCTTCGGTTAATAATTTTCCTTTTAAATAATCGAGGCGAGTAATAATAATTCTTGTATTACTGCTGCTGCAGAAACTAACTTTTGTACGAATAACGTGCAATAAAACGAATCGATCGAGTTAGTTTTTTTTACACGTATGAAAAAAAATACCTATCAAATAGTCGCGAAAAAAACCAAATGAAAAGGTTATTTCGCCGTAATTCCAAAAACAATAAGTCTAAAACCTTGACATTTTCATAGCGTATGAATTTCATTATTATATTAATATATAATTATTATGGGTAAGTATGTTATATAATTATACGAATATTTTTTATTTTATTCATATATTATAAGTATAATATTACATCGCCCTCTGCCCAAAATCGTTTATGCTTTATAATTCAATACACCACCAGTATCGTATTCGACGAACGAAGTGTTTTTACCCTTGTTTTTTTATTATTCGTCAAAAATAAAAATAAATTAAATACATATATTATAAATAATTTATTACCTATTTAATAATAAATGAATGCGTAAAAAAATTATATAATACAGCTCCTTCCATATGTCACTGCACATAGCCATTGGTTTTATCAGTTTTATACGTATAACACCCTGTGTATATTTGACAATTTGTTTTGTTATTTGTACACTTCGGACTTTTGTCGGCTTAATTAAACCGTGGCTATTACTATTATGAGCTCCTGCCAAACTTGGCCAAATATTGACATATACCTATCCTCTACCTATATAATATATAGTATACACATACAAATACAAATACATACATTTGCATGCTTCGAAAACGGTATTGGGAGCAAACGATTGACGTGGTAGGAGGTGGAGGTCTCTGCTGAATTTATTAATATTTTCATCGTGTTATAAATGTAGATATACTATAATGTATTATAATTTATAATGCTAGTGTAGTAGCTCTCTGGTTGTGTATTATTATTTTCATTTGCAGCCAATTGTTGATTTTATGCGATGTTTTGTTATAGATACCACCAGCTTACCGGTGTTTGTGTTCGATACATATTTTTTATTATTATTTTTTTCCATCCGACAAAAGTGTTTTATGGACGTTTTCCAAATATTCCGGATCAACAAACTTTTACAGTTGTTTTACTCTGAAATGTATAACGTTTTGCGAAAGCTATTATTTAGATCTATATAGATATATTATAATAATATTATATAGGTACCGCGCGCGAGGCTATAAAATGCTAATGCGTGACAAATGTCTCGATTAATATCTATACGGTGTATATATAATATATTTCGTGTTTCCGATATCATTAAAATACGATGTTATTAGTTATTCGTTTTTTATTTTACTTTGTGGTCGTTTAAACGCTGTCTCTATCACGGGGTCGATTTGAAATTAAAAACAAAATAATGATCAACTATAGAGATATAGGCCTATATAGGTGTATTTTTTATAGAAAAAATTAACATTTTTAATTTAGCATGGATTTATGGTGTTAAGTGTATAGATGGTAGTCAAACCAGATATAACGTACTTTGCAGATTATTTGGATTGTCTATCCATATAAATATAACAACATAGTAATAAATAATAGCAATATAATAATTAATATACATAAATTGTGTAATTGAATTTGAATTGCACTTATGACTTATAAAATTATTATTGTATACACCAAGAAGAAAGAATTTGATAATATATTATGTTGGAATAATCGCGTATACACAGTACACACAGTATACACTATAATATTATTATAATAGAACACTTAGATTTTCGTTTTTTTCCCTCTCCATATTTTGGCTTTTATTAACAGAATCTATTTTCTTTTCATACTTCGCGTACTATATAGATTGTATGAGTTTATAATAATATATAAATATCTATACATAATGCGACATATTGTGTATCCTTGACTCATTTTAATAACGACAACAATTTTGGAACGTTATTTAATTTAAATTATATTTATCTATATATTTAAATAAAAGTGTAGTTAACGTGTATGTTGAAAATATAATAATCGCAGTCTCAAAACCCAGTTGAAATCTATTAACCTTTTTCGACTTTACAAATTTAAGCAACTCGTCCGCCGCTCAAACATGTAGTTAGAAAATTAAATTCTTATCTAAACTTATTATATATATATATAGAAAATAAAAAACAAGAATCTCATTTCAATCCTTCCAATCCTGCGCAATACTCGATTCGTAACAAATTCTTCTTGGCTTATCAGTTATATATAAGCAGGGAATTCCGAACGCACGGGAGTGTCTACCCCTACCCCTCAAGGGGTTTTTCTCAGTCGGCAAATCTCTCAAATTTGGTAGGAAAATTGACATAGTCCACAAAATATTAGTCTTTTCTCATGTATAAAATCGTCGTCGTTGGTTCATGACCCTTTTTTTTATGCTTATTTACTTTTGAAAGAGTATTTCGGAATAGTAAGCAAATTATAAAAACACCCCCCCCCCAAAAAAAAATTTCTTCGGAACCCCCTGTATACGCTTATATATACCTCGCACACTTCACCACAACTTCAATAAATTTGTCAATATATACTGGGACCGCTATATTTGGTTTACTTGCTTTTTATTGCTAAATATATACGAAATTCCACGAAAACACACACAACCATTTAAACCCATTATTTTATAATATACTACTCGTATCACTTCCGCTCTACTATATATTCTCCTGAGTCCTGACAATTTCCTCGTCGCCTTAAAAGGATTTGACTACGGAGCGATCTCGAACTCGAATCTATATACAGTCAAAAACCGACTTCGTTTTTTTACCCTTCTTCAGAAAAAGACGGTAATATGTTTAGTCGTAATGCATAATATAATATGAATGTATGTAGTAACAACTGAATATTGCGTCCGAGGGAAATATTAAAAATGGAGCTCATTTTGTTCAAATTCAAAATTGAAAGACCATTTGTTTTTAATAATTAGATTAAAACTAGTGAAAAAGACCAAGATCGTTTTTTTTCCTATTTTTGTGTTTAAAAAAGTAAAAGTAAGCGAATTAATGTCTGTCGCACCCCCCTCCCCATTCACCTTAAATATTTCTTCGGGGCATCCCTGTTAATAATGAGTTATGTTTTTATTGTACTGGGTAATATAGTATCTGTAAAAAACGCCAAACTGATTTTTTCAATATATCTATTCCTATTAGTTACAAAAAAAACCGTGACTAACTAATTAGGTAATTTAAGATTTTAGAAAATCTCCCGTTTGTTCAAATTGGAAGATTAGGTTAGTAAATCACCGTTTGTTATAATCAAATAAATAATAAATTGTATTACTTTATAATGAATAGTATAATATCAAGTGGTACTTGAAAATTAATTTTATACGAAAAATCGAAAAAAAGCGAAAAATGACCGGTACATTCTTCATCAAATTCGCTACGGGTGTAGTGAGTATAAAATATAAATACACCGATTAAATCAAGTCTTTTGGTCGAAAATTTGTTCACTGAATAACAAAAAAACAATAGGTAATTTAAAACATCATTGTAAAAATACTATAGCTTCCTCACTCCTTTCAGAATCTAAACGATCAATATACAGTACCTAACTTTTTCCTTCTTCTCCTTCCCTTTATCTTCCAATAATTTTAGGTCGGCTTCCACCTAACTTAAAATATTGCAATCGACTTCGGATTTATTTAATAACGTTCTATAGATATTTTATTGCCGAAAAATTCAGAACATTCCAGATTTTCCCATTCACGACCGTAGCAAAAATGAACCTCTAAATAATTCAAAATACATTTTAAAGTCGGTTTTCAGATTTATGATCTGAAATTTGTAAACGACATTAAGAAAGTCGTCCGCCAACCATGGTTAAAAAAATGTACACGATCCAAACTTTTGAATCTTGTATGAATATAAAAATTTTTACTTCAAAATTTGCATATTATACGGCGCCGTCCAAAATTTGCGAACAACCCCTGTTCTTTAAAGTTAAATGTATTACCATCGATTTAGGATATTTTATAAAATATAATATTATTTTATTGGAAAAATTCAAAACATTTTCGTATTCCACAACTATCAAAATGTGTACTTTTTAAAGAATTGTTTATCGATATAATATAGACGATTATTATTTTAAGGTTAATATTTTAAATTAAGAGGACGCCAGATTTTTAAGGGGTTCTGTATAGGAAAATTTTAAGAAATTTTAATAAAAATAAAAAAAATAAAAATCTTAAAATTTAAAAATATTTAAATGTACTTTAAAAGTAATTTAAAAATAGACCTGTATCAGTACCACTTTTTATTGTTGTGTAATCACGATATTTGTTAACAAAACTGAAACAATTTTCCTCCCTTCCATAACGCTATAAAATTGAATATTTTACAATCGAATATCGATTTTTGGGGTCATTTTGGGCATTTTAAAACTTTGCACTCGGGGTGTAGGCACCTTTCACCCCCCCCCCCCCCCATTGCTACAGCTCTGTATGTATATGTATGTTTGTTACCACTTTTTACATAAATATAAATGATTTTTTTAAATTCCCCGAAGGTTCTTTTATTTTATTTTCTAAACAGGCCGAACCCCAAAAACAATATATTTACATATAAAAAGTACAATAAATATAATATGGTTAGACACCACAGATAAAGTAATGCAAGTCACAAATAGGAAACTTTTCAGGAAACCCAAAAATATAATTTATTTCGATTTATATATTTCTGTACACCACAGGTTACTACGCAAGTCCATTTAAAAGCTATTAATCACTATTAAGACGCTATTAGACACACAGACATACCACATACGTGACTATCCTATAAAATAATAATAATAACTAATAACCCTTGTCCTTGTATAGTTTGTGACATGCGCGATAATATACATTTTGTATTTTTGTAATTTTTATAGTTACAATATTTTACCACGACGTATATTTTATATCAAATATTACAAACAAAGACCAACTCATTTTTAAAAAAAAAAATCAACCTGTGTTATTTTATTTCGGGTGTATATGTATATGATAAAGTAAATAGCTAGGTAGTAAATAATGATAAATAATAGAAAACAGCGAGATTGGATGAATTGGTTGATTTAAATAATGTATGTAAATAAAAAAAAGTATATAATATATGTCACGGCTAATGTTAACATTTGGATAATGTTGACATTAGCCAATGTATTCTGGATAATGTCTTAAAAATATTATTACAATAGTACCTATAGTAGACTCAATTTTTTTTTACAATACATCACCAAAAGTACTCGGGGAGAAAGGGTGACCAAAACAATTAATAATAATAATAATTAATTAATAATGATAAATAAATATAAACTAACTACTCAAAACTTATAATCTGAATTAATTATTATTTATTTGAAATATGAAAAACAAATCAAATGATTTATTTTACATGGTTAGGTTCTCTTTTTTTTTTTTTTTTACAAACCTATGTATTTTTGCTCAAAAATAAGTATGGTAAAGTCAGAATTTGTCGGTCGAACTTACTTTCGATGTTATGGCACTTTGAAGTTACATTTTTACCGTTTTTGATCACATGTAATTTAGTGTCCACGTCGATTTGGTATTTTTTTTTGTATCCTACCTATGTAGTTTTTGATGAAAATAATTGTGGTAAATTCGAGCAAAAAACCGAATTAATCGAAAGACAGACACCGTGGCAACGTTTGTAAATTAAATGTGTGTATTGGTTTAAGCCAACATATTATTATTATTATAAGTTATATTAATACGATCTGGTGGCGAACATGATAATTAATCCATTTAAAAGCAGCATTTTTAAAAAACTTTCTTATTACACATTTAAAGCATTAGAGGAACCACTATTCCAAATTTCCAGTTCATACGTTATGTAGATTTTGAGAGTAGCGATGAGTGAGTGGTATTATAATTATATATATATATATATATATATATAAATTATATTGAGGATTATGGTCAACATTAGTATTTGTTAAATAGTTACAGTAGAGAGAAAGGAAAATTAGATCTTGTCTGTCTGGTTGGAATCCTGAGATTTATTTGAACTGTAATAACTAAAATGAGAATCATTGAAACCATCAGACAAGAGCTTGAAAAAGAAAGAAAGATTAACAGTGTCTATATACGATCAACAAGTTTGATATGCTAGAGTCAAATCTTGAAACACTGGAGTATAATCGTAGGAAGTATATGTTATATGCGCTCATAAAATTATTTGTATATTTGTAAATTTCAAATAAACCAATAATTTCGGTACATATATACATTTTTCTTATTATAATTAGAGAAATCTGACTTTGATGGGGCACCTGACTACCATACCATATACATTATATATATTACGTATTACATATTGTGTCTTACGAACTAAAAGGCTCTTACGATTTATTTTTATTTTTAAACGGATTATACGTATAATATATATATATATATATATAGGTAGTGGTATTTAATGAATAGATTACTCATCTTTGATCTTTCTATCGTACGCTTTAACGTTTAATGTTTTATTGGTTATTGCCAGTGATCGAATTGAAAAAATTGAAGAAGGGGTACTTACTCTCAGACTTTCAATAAATGAGCGTTCCCTCAAACTATATGTAGTACGTATACCGTAAAAAATAATTAGTAAGGGTGCTCTCGAAATATTTTATAAAATAGTAGAGGAGTTCCGTCTCCCTGCGCCGCACCCCCTCCCCAAATCGAGCACTGCTTATTGCCTAATTATATTTCACACATTATACAGATTTTAATATTGTTCTTGACTCAGCGGCGAGACGGTGATAACTAAGAAAACGGGGCTTTCTTGATATTTATTATTATAAATTTCATTTTATCCTCAAATCAGGACAATATTTTATATTTTAAAATGCATTATAATATAATATTATTATGTAGTTGGTTACTGCTAAAAAGTTAATACGGGTAAATTATGCGCAATATTAGTTTAAATACGATAAAATGGAAAATAAAATAAATACGAGATTATAATATTATACCTTTAAGAGGACGCCACACCGACGATTTTTAGTACCTAACAAAAACATGTCCAAGAAACTACCATTTTAAAGTGATTTTAGAGTTAACACCTATTATAAAATATATAAAGAACAATATTTTGGAGACGATATCATCGGCGTTTTTCAAAATAATAATTAATAAAAAGTTTATGTCTATTAAAAAATGTAATAATAAAGTCTATTGTACATACAATATTGAACAATATAATTAAAGTACCGAGAGAATCTCAAAAATATTATCCTTAATATATTTTAATATTTTATGATAGCTATGTATTTCTTTTAAAATAATTTGAAATTGCCTTTTTGCTTATTTTTCGGAAATATATTTTTGAACAAATGTCGTTATTATCCACAACAATAAAAAGTAATTTGGATATAGGACTATTTTCAAATTACTTTTAAAATGTATTTTAACATTTTTAATTTTTAAATTTTAATTTTTTAAAAAATTCCTAAAATTTGTCTATACAGAACCCTTTAAAAATGGGTGGTGTGGCATACTCTTAAAAAAGTGAAAAATATTAAAATATATGCCTAATATATAATACAGGTATAAAACTTTTTATTAAAACTGTAGGCACCATAAATTGATCACGAAGATCAGAAAACAAAATATATAATATATTCTGTATAATGTTGAAAAAACATTTGAGAAATCTTCTGACAAAATAATTTTGAAAAATCAAATGTATAATAAAAAATTAACTTATCGTAATTAATTACGAGTGTTTCAATTTTATACAATGTAATAAATAGATATATTAGTACCTAATTACAATAATAACATTAATTTTATATATTTCATCAAATTTACTTTTAAAAATTTTCTAAATTTTTTAATTTTTATAAATGCATTTATAATTTAATAATATTTCAGTAATAACGTTGTAAAAACGTTTTATGATTAACGTCGTATAAAAATTTTAAAGCATCAATGAAATTTTTACAATTGAAATATATCGACTGGATATAGAGACACTATTTAAATATTTAATCGAAATAATTTCACCTATCTCACATTTCTACACGACATGCTTGGGAATTTAAAAGTTATTATTGTCTAGAAAAATATTTTGAAAATGCATTTAATAATTAATTTGACTGAAATTAAAATATGACATTTTAATGTGTAGGTACGCTATATTTTTAACTGGGGTATATAAGTAAGTTCCAGCCACGCGGCCTGAAATGTTTTAATTAACGTTCGAATATATATTATGTATACTTAGTGCATTAGAGAATTAACATTAATTTATGAACAAATATAAAATATATTTTTATGTTATTTTCATTCGCGAATGGCCATTTTATTTATGTATTTATATAATTGGCCGACTGAGTAAAATGCGGACTTCTTGTTGAAAACGAAAAAAATTATAAATAAATGGCGATAAAATAATAATATAAGACCCCGGGTGTACCCGACCATCGGTATCATCTACCACCACGGTCACATCGGGTGTAATCCAGAAGACAAATTATTATTTTTATATTATTCTATTCGCATATAAACTTTAACGTCATTATGGCCGGCGTGGGCAGTGGACCGCGTATACACTGCATCAGAGTTTATCTGTCGGCGGAGACTTTCCACGTACCATTCTTCGAACTCGAAACCCTCGAGATTAAAGGATTTATGTCTGTCTCGATGATTATATAATATATATATATATATATATATATATATATTATTATGTGATGCGTATTATATGAAAAAGTAATTTCAACTGCGCCGAATAAATCACGACCTATGTACAAGCCTATACTGCAGCTATGTATACAGAGTACGGCACACAATATAATATTTATTTAGAGAAAACACCACTTATACATTGTGAGTGTAAAATAATATAGGTACCTATATAAAAATATACCACCACCACAGTCGGTTTAACAAACCATTGTTAGGTGTACCGCGTTGTTCGTTTTAAACGGATGTACCTATATTTGTTTAGTTAATATTTACGTATAGTGGTAATATATTATATAATGTGTTGTATACTGTACGGGTGGCTTATGCGCAAAATAAATACATTTTAACGGAGTTGGAAATAAAATAAACGGTTATTTCGGGTAGAATCGAACGTCGAAAAACGTTCTCGACTGCTAAAACATTTATTTTGATAATGTATATTATAAAGTTCCCGAAACGATTTCGTGCTGGCGAAGACGATTTTTTTTTTCGTTTGACAGTAGGTGGTATACATTCCGCGTAGAATTCATTGCGCGTTTTTTTTCTTTAAACGAATTTCGAATACGAGGAACTTTGAAATTGGTTTTATTAAAACTATCACGTCAATGTTGATGGGCGATACACGAAATTGCCGTTTTGTTACGTTGGTTTAAAACTCAGATTATTGTATAAAAGCCTCGATAGATAATACATGTATAGCTTAGTTAGTCCAATAATCCGATATAAAGATATATTATGAAGATGTTGTTCACCTGTTCTATTCGAGTTCTTATGCAATGTACCTATCTAAATCCGGCCACACACTTGCGCATTCGTCGCGTTTACAACATGATCGCCTAACACGAATGCGCATGAATGTGTCGGATATGTTCGTACGCGTTTGAACTTTCGCGGTCGTCCGTCCGTTGTCGGTTTTCTGGCCAACATACATACTTATTTTATAAATTTAGTGGTTGATTTGGAGGGGGGGCGCAGAGGGACGGAGCAACTCTTCATTTTTATCATAATGTAACAGCACGTACCCCTTTATTTTCTTTATCAAGGAACCGCAGCGTTGACTTGCAGGAACAATCTACAGTTCTGACCAATAATCTGTCCAGACATTTTAAAAAAATATTGAAGGCTTGTAAACGAATCTCCTGTTGTCAACTCTTTCTTGCTTCACGCGATATTTTGTATTAGTTTTAGCAATTTTTGAACCAATTAGCATAATAACATTTTCAAAATCAATCGATGATATCAGGATAAAAAGGTATTAAAAAAGGCCAGCAAACTTCTCGGGATGTTAAATCTTCAAGCAAACTAGACTCAATCGTGTATATTTCTATTTTACAGATTGGTTTTCCACCATCGCCTTATTTCCTTTTTTTCTAAATGTTTGTATTTTTTTTTTTCATATAATTTAAAACGATAAACACTTGTGCACATTATCGACATTGCAATATGAATATCACATAGAAAATGATAGATCAGTGCTCGTCGCGCGTTGTGTTTGACCACCGACACACTTAAACGACGCGCACAAACACACTCGAAAATGTTACATTACGCAGCAAATGCATAAGTGTGTCACCGACTAATACTTTGAGATTCGCGATTCCAAGAACGTGAAATTAACGTTTTTTTTTTTCTTTAATATGACTCTAAGGCTTCTTTAATCTTTTAAGATATAAATGCGAATATTATAAAATATTATATATGCATCTGATACGTTGGATTAGAATATAGTACCGTAGGTAACTTTGCAGAATTGTAGCTGCTATATAGTATAAAGTATGCTTTTTTTTTATAGTCAACAAATCCACTACACTTCATAGTTTATGAATATTATTTAAAATAATACAAGGTGAGGCGAAAATATCTCCCAAAATTTGGAGGTCAATAAGGAAATAAATCATATGAATTATCCAAAATGTATACAGTGATTTCTGTTTCAAAACCCTCAGGTTTTTCTGCCGTACTCTGTATATTTATAATATGCTGTATTTTGATACTGTAAAAATACATTTTGTATAACTTTTTTATTATTTTTTTTTTATCGACCTCCAAAATTCGTGAGATCTTTTTGCCTGCACATATATCCGCAGCATCCTGTAGGCTGTATTTACCTTACTCTGTAGACTGTATTCAAAACGAATTATTATGATACGTATATTTACAAAATACTTTTCGTCAGAACATAATATATTATATTGGCTTAAAATATATTACGATTTACAACATTGACGTTATCGAATCATATTGAATAATAAATAATTTACTAAAAAATAACGGAAATTATTCTACTATAATATTATAATACCGATTCGTGGAAAAAACGCCTATATAAATGCTATTATAGGTAATTAAAAGCCGTTTGACGTTTATAATATGTAAATAAATATTAATATATTTGTTCAATTTTTGTACTCCTGAAATGTCCCATTAAAATTATGTTTTTTAATTAACTAGATATGGTTTTATCTTCAATTAAAAACAAAATTATTCTCGATAAATATTAAGTGAATGACAATTGACAATATTTAGTAAAAAAAAAAACTACGAATTAATTAAAATTATAAACTATAGAATGAATTATCACCGTGGGCAATATAGTATCGTTATTGTGATTTCAATACATTTATATAAACCCCCCCCCTCCCCCTAAAATATATTCCACTTAATATTATATATTGTGTGGCGTGTGTGATGATATTGCGCGAAAAAAAACAAGAATAACATTCGGGTAAAAATGATTAAATCGACCAGATATACTTTCAAAATTCGTAACGTACATATTTTTGTAGGCCTCATTGTATAATATATCGCGGTTGTGACGAAACGAAACATAAATCAAAAATATACTAAATAAACGGGCTTATTTTTCAAATCTATACCCTATATTTATGTACATTATATGTATATGGACGAGGAAAGGTGTACAATATATACGGTGTACGTATACCATATAGTACCGGCGCTTCTCGGGAACTTTAATCAATATAATATATATATATGTATGTGTGTAGATGCAGAGAAAAGATGCGGTAAAAGGATTCTGTGTAAAAAGACTTTATAATGTAAAAAATGAAAACCCTTATAGTTTTTCCTTTTGGTTTGCATACGATGTACATTGTACAAATATAAAATACGAACGTTTAATCTAAAATTATTACCACGCATTACACATATTATACGGACATATGCCCACAGTTAATATAATAAATCATGTAAAAAGATTTATGTACATTTATTTATATAGAAGTATGTATATTCCATTGTAATGATTTTTTAACGTTAAAATTGTTTATTCGTTGGCTCTATTCTACAAAAAAAAATCGTTAAACAAACAATTTGAATAGGTAGTCTACACGGCTGTTCTGCGATCGCATGTAGTAGGTACTAATATACAATATAATTATTGTTAGTCCCGATGGTCAAAAAAATAAAAAAAATAATTATTGCCGACTTAGCGTTTTAGAATATTATAGAACCGGCAATAAAAGAGTGAATGTGAATTTCAAACTAATCATTAAAATTCGCCGGGATGGGAAACTCAAAGTATAACCCGTCCAGTTCATCTACGCCCTCGGCGACCGTTACATTTTTAAATTTGTAGGGGGGGTTATTAAAATTGTGGAAATACGGATGTGTTGCCTACATCCTTTTATTTCGAGGTTATCTCTATGAAATACTCCCGAAAAAATAGTGATTACCCAATAATATCCATGATAATATAAAAATCGCACATTGTAGGTATCACACGTTGTTCAATTTATATGTTCGAACCCTTGATCTGGTCAAACGTGTGACGTAACCGAGAACGCAGATGAACTGGACGGGTTATATTAACTAGAGGGCCAACTTTTGAAACTTACATTGATTGCGGGCCAGATATAAAGTCGACGTTTTATTACTATGTGAAATAAATTTGTTAATATATTTTATGCGTGCGATAAGAAATAACATCCAAGTTTCGGATTTCGTATCGTGTATATGGCCAGAAAAACTCGTGTGAAATTTTAATTCCGATTCTCTCTCTTTTTTTTTTCTTCCACGGCGAAACGGCGGCCATGTTATATTGTGTACAGGTCGGTTTTAGAAGGCGTGGGCCGTGTATAATATTATTATTTAATTTGGCAAAAGTCTATTCCATTAGAAGTTCTACGAAGTGGCTTTCTCCGTTGGATTTAATATATATTATACGCGTCCGCTGTTCGGGCGTGTCGGGTGCAATGTATACATAGCGTGTACTTTTTATTATCAATAATAATTATTTTACATTCATACACTACAATCTTATACTTTCACCCGAGAAATATCCGTAACTATTCGTTTTATGAATGAAACGCATCGTGCGAATATTATGATCTACATAACATAACGTATTTTTAGTTTCTCGCGAATGCAAAAAAAAAAAAAATAATAATAATAATCAACGCAATCGAGACGAGTCTAATTAGGTCAATATTTGATGTCGATTATCGGACGGATACATATTATCATCATGTATTGTAACATGCATAATATGAAACAAAAATAATATTAATATGAATGTGGTGCGACTTGCGATATAAATAAACGTTCGTTGTGCGATGTTTCAACGAATTACACATAATATTACTGATAATTACCGTTTAGTCGTATCCGATAAATAATAATTTAACCAGAAGAGTCGATAATGAAATCGATTGATCGTATTGTTCCGGGTTTGTTAGACTACTCGTTTTACTACTTATTATAGAATATTTTCCAATTTGAAGTGTGTGTATACTTTATTATTATTTTTTTTTTCGTATATTTAATTTCCGTACAAGCGATCAATGTGCAAAAGGTACATAATATAATAATTATTGACAATACAGTCATATTTTTCTAATTAATTATGATAATAATTACAAGAAGTGAACACGGGTCACGACGTTTTATACTGTCTGAATAGTTAGGTATATTGGCGGTGGGAGGGGTGGTTTGTTCAATTCGAGTGATTCGAATAATGCAAGTATACGAAATCTTGCATTGTCATCATGTTAAAAAAGTTAATGAGAGAGAGAGCCAACGGAGTAAAAAGACATAAAAAAAAATTAGTTTTTTTCATTGTAAAATATATTGTATATTTTTTTTTGATATTGAAAAACACAAATATTTCATTTACTCGAAACGGTCTAAAAAGTAGGCTGATTATTGTCGAGCGAATCACTGTAAACTATTCAGACATTCAGTTCTGGAAATCTTTTAATTTTTATAGTTTTTAAGAGTTTAATACGGTATGCATTTATACGTATTTATATAGTCTTATAAGTATTGTTCTACCTCGCAATTCGTTTTTATTTACACTGGGATGAAAAAGTTTCAACTGTATATTTTTTATTTTAGCGGGACAACAAAATCTTGTGCCGTCCGTTAAAATTTTTTTAAAGGTATTTTTATTTAACATATTTTATTGGATTATCGTAGTCCTTTTTGTCTTTTTGTTAACGTATTCAATAAATATAAATAATGTATTTCCTGAAATTTCGAGTCTTAAGAACTCTGTAGTTTGTATATGTATGTTTATATATATATGTTTGTATATATATATATAGAACTTTTTAATATTATACTGTAGTGTTACAACCGTGGCAACACCAGAGGATACGGATGCGTGTAAACCGTATAGATTAATTTTAATGAGAGGTCGGGTAGAAGGAATCGAGAAGTTGGTTTCTCTATACTATTCAAATAATATTCTCTTGTCGTCTAATTATGAATAATTGTATAATATGCTGTATTTATTATCATTTTCTTCTTTTTTTTTAAAAATAATTTTAAAAATTTGTACAGCTGCGAAATATAAGGTAAAAAAAAAAAGAAAAAAGTTTACTAGTTTTTGCTGTGTTACCATAACCGGGTATTCGGTTTGCATTTCTCCCCAGACCCTAGTACCTGCACAATATTCAACCGTATGAAACATTTTCGATTACGTTAAACCGAAGTAGAAGACGGTGGCGTAGGAGGAGTCTCGGGTTCGTTATCTATGTAGCGACGGTGGCGGCCGAGGCAGTGGGTCGCATTTAAATAGATTTGATTGTTGTTTTACGGTCGTTATTCTATTACACAGTTCGGTGACGACAGCAACGACGCCGTTAAGACTCCGCTCGAAATTTTCCGTTTCCTTCAAGCATACATTCGATCTCCGTGTAATAATAATAATAATAATAATAATAATATATACGTGACAAATATGAAATTATATTATAATTATATAATTATTATACAGTATCAAAATTAATTTAGTCTCGACGACCGCGGGTATCTTCTGGTTATAACCGTAGTCCGTATTATTGCATTTGTAAAGTCATCGTCATCGTTCTATCAGGGCAGGTATGTATTTTCGATTTTGAGAAAAAATAATTAAATAATTAATGAAAACTTGCCAGTCCCGTCGCATATGACATAATAATATGTGACGGGCAATGTAGAAAATCCCGGTGTTCTACACAATGCCGGGAAATTGTATAAAAATTCTGGTTCTTTTTGACTCTAGCTAACATCATTAAATGTCGTACTTCCGTTCGAAACTCGACCAACTGTTTATTGCGCTTGCCATCTTCGTGTTCATTCACGACTGTTCCGGATTCGACAGCGGCGGCATCTGTTTCTTCTACTTTTTTACACCCCTTGATTTCAACTGTAGACTCTAACAGTTCAATGTAACGGATTTTCGGGATACTTGTTCACCTTGATTTCACCTTCCGCCTTCAGCATTTCGAGAAACTCGTCCACTGAAATCGGCGAAACTACTTGAAATTCTAATGTGTCTGATGGAATTTTGGGACAGTTGCGTTTTGCGCCACGCAAACGTTTGAAAATGTTTATTCTTCTCCACCATGGCTTTCGTATCTCTAAATGAGGCGAATTCGTAATTTTCAATAGATAAAGTTTAATAAACGATATGTTTCTGAAAAAAACCGAACGTCTCGATATCGAAATTCCTATGACTCAATATGAAAGCATTAATATTGATTTTGTTTACCGTTTGACGATTGTCGTTAGACACAAATATATTATCAACGTATTTTTTTTATATATTATATATATTTTGCTACTAACCATTTAATATAATTTTTTGGACATATATCCAAATGTATATATAACTATTAGTAATTTAAGCAATTTTCGAACATTATGTAAATATTGTATAGCCAGTCAAAAATTGGTCAAATTTATCAGTAAAATGTTTAAAATATTTTACTAGTTTATTTTAAGCATTGGTCGTATAATGGTACAATTAAGTATTTGGTAAACTAAAATCTATAATATATATCTATATAGTTTTTTTTATAATCCGAAAATAGTAAGTTCGTTAAATTTTCGGATTACATACTTTATCAACCTATTCGTCGGAAATACTTTAGGGGTGAACGATTATTATCTTGTAGAAAGTGAACTCCAGTTTCCGTCGTAGGTGAAATATTTTTAAATTAATTAGTAATTAACAGTATTATTTTTCGAAGAACTTCAGTCACTTATTCCAGATTACAATAAAATACACAATTTCGAGCACTCAAAAGTAATTTCACTTATAAAGTGTTACACTCAAAAAGCGCTGCACTTACAAGTAGTCTCACTCAAAATGAATATGGAAAAGTACACTGAGTATGTTGCACTCAAGCTAGTAAAACATAATATGTAAAAATTATTCCCAACATCCTCTAGTAAAGAATCTATAGAATCTCAATATATTTTCAGAATAAAATTCGGAACATTGTAAGTACCCTTAATTTTGTTAAGCTTATGAGTTTGTCGTCGCAAGAAATAAAATATTTTTAACACTCGTTTTTTATGGGGTTTCTGTATAGTCAATTTTCAAGACATTTTAAGTAAAATAAAAATGAAACTATTTAAATACATTTTAAAAGCCATTTAAAAATAGTACTGTGTTTATACAACTTTTTACTGTTATGTAATCGAGATATTTCTTTAAAAACCATGTTTATGCAAAACTGTTAAAACGGGTTCCTAAAGTAATTTTAGAGTTTATTATAAAATCGATAGAAGACAAGATTTTTAAGTGAACCCCGTTGGGTTTTTTTAAAGTTTACTAATAAGAAAAAAAGTTATTATGGTTTAAAAAAATTAATCTTTTAAAACTTCAATAACACGTTTTAAATTAGTAAATTAAAAATTCCAATAGGAGTAATAAAATAATAAAATTTAATATAGGTGATAATGTTTTAGCGAAAGATTATATATTGCTAATGACAACAAATGGCAAAAGGGTAAGCAGAAATACGTATGATATTGAACTTGGTGATGGAACTATTTGGAAAAGTCACATCGATCAATTATTAGTAGATAGATCAACATCTATAAGTGATACAGATTCTCTGATCCCTGCTAGTAACACAAATGTAGGTTCGGAAAACGCCCAAACAATTTCGGACCTAAATTCTATCTTCGTCGCCAATTTGTTGAGTATTTTATTAGTATGAATAAAAACACAAGCGTAAAAATAATGCAAATATAAAATATACAGTAATCGGACGCTGGCCGGTAGGTAATCCCTCAAATGGTATTTGATACTAAACGTATATAATACCTACTGATATGCTGAATATGCAATAGGTTTCAAAAAAATGTACTTTTTAAAACTTCAATAACATTTTTTAAATTAGTAAATTAAAAATCCCAAAGTGAAGTTCACTTCAAAATATTGTGCTCTATCGATTTTATAAAAAAAATCAACTCTAAAACACTTTAAGAACCTGATTCAACAGTTTTTCGTAAACGTATTTTTCACTGAAGAGTAGCTGTCGCGAGATCACTATCATGTGAGGTATTGTCATGTATAGGGCTATAGTGGCTATTGCACTATCGCGATCATAGAGTAATATGTATATGCGGTATTTCCTATATTGACTGTGTAAGTCATTTGAAGTTTAACACGGATAGGTTGGCGAACCGTGCCAAGAGGCATTTCTCCGCTAGATCACATTGTATAATATATTCTATAGATTGATAAATTTACTGCACTGGATAAGATAACCACCGTTACGAAGTCTCTTGACTATTCTGTTATAATTTCAAACTATTTATTCTTTTGATTTTTGTTTCTGTTAATTTTTATTTATTCAAAATGCCGAGTTGTTGTTTAGTGTCTTGTAGAACCAGAAATAATATTTCAAAATATTTAAATATTTATTTTTATATGTACCTACCTATATAAGACGTATCGTTTAAATAATGATATCATATAAGTTACCTATTACAATTGCATTTTATTTCTATATTATTTTTAAATTATTATTTTTCATTATTGTTCAGCACTATGATAATATATAGGTTCTATTTAAATTATTTTTACAAAAAGTACCTAAGTCGACTCCAATTAGTCAAAAAAGAGAGAAAGCGATCGAAGGAGAATAGGAACCTATAGATACTAAGGTTAAAAATGATAAATTTTAAAACATAGTGAAATCACTTTTCTTCGAATTGAATAGTTTTTTCTTTACTATAGATATAGGTAATTTTTTTTATTATTCGATACAAAATTTAAGTAGGTACCCACTCATGTGTACTTTAATTATCTACATACATTTATTACATTAATTATAATATTACTTATTATTTTATTGATATAGAACCATAGACTGTATACACATATAGTATAATATAATAATTAGTATGTCTATACAAAGAACATGAAATTATTTAAAAACGTAAGCAGTTATTATATATTATTATTGTATATTGTATCATAAATATGTGTACAATATTTGTAATCCTTAAAATTGGTATCACTTCCCAAGAGTCTGTATAAAGATGTCAAGTTTGTATGCTAACACCGTCTCTATCTTGCTCTATGATCGCGACAGCAACTTTCACATTCATGCGTGCATGATAGTGCGAGTGTAACTAATAACTATTGCGATAGCTACTCTCATGCGTTTACTATGACACGCTGAAAAAATATCCGGTCAGTATAACATTTTGCATATATATCAATATAATTAATTATTTTTGTAATATAAAATTAATAAGCTGTTATACGAATTCCGAACGTAAATTTCGTATAACCTATGTGTTTGCGGTATACACGCGCTAGAACAAACGGTATTTTGAGTCCAATGACCCAAATTTACAACTATTTGAGTTCGAAAAATAACTTAATGAGTTATACATTCACAGTAAAAATAGAAACTAAATAAACAACATTAGTTAGTACCTACTTAGAACTGTCAGAATATACCTAGATACTGCAATACATGTTATAGGTACGTAAGTACATGTCGAAAAAATATAATTGCAGGATTTGTATTTAAAAATAAAAAATTCAAATACTATATTTAACTAGGTACATTTTATTTTTTTTGATAATTTATAAATAAGAGGACAGCCATTATCTATAGTATGTATCTTTACCCAATAAAATCAATTTAAATTATTAAGTACTAGCAAGAATTTTGCGAAAACTATACAGTTGTTTAATAATTAAAATTTCAATAGTAAATCGAATATTTATATGAAAATTACCACAATGTAATAAACTACATTGAGTTGAACATATTTCCGAAGTAACGACTTGAAAGTGCAACTCTTTTTGAGTGTGACACCTAATAACTGGAATGTTGTACTTAGGGTCTGTGATAGTCAGTGACCGAAGTTTTTTTGAGAGATAATGTTCTAAATTAATTATTTAAAAAATATTTTGCCTGTCCATCTTCACTTTTAAATGAAAAGGGTGATCAAGTAGGTAATTTGAAAATCGATCGAACCTACTATAACGTAATACAACGTCACATTTACATATCAATATATAATAAATTAAACATTTTTAAAAGTACTACGGAAGTCCGACGATTTTAAATACATTACTGTAAAATATAATGTGTATAATAAAATATGTAGAATGCAGATATATAGTGTAGCCATATGTATAGCACATGTGAAGTCAGTCGAACTTATCGTCTCAGGTTTTTGTACAACCATTGGCGCCAGGTGGAAATGTTCGAAAGTCCGATTAAACATCGTTGTATATAATAATATATATACTATATAGATTATAGTTATATATAATAATAAAAATAGCATACTATTGATTATATTATATTTAATCAATGGTTGTACACTTGTACTTATGATAAAAATGTATCAGTTTTCACGCGTCACGGCCACACATTGATATAAATTTAATTAAAATTATTGTGAAAATATTATGAAAGTCTTGACGATTTGAAATATGTTTACTATGAAATATAAAAAATATAGTAAGTACCTACATTCTACAACTACTCTGTGAATCAGTCGGTCGGAATTAAGAAGACGTCACACACCCGATTTTCAAGAGGTTTTGTATAGGCAATTTTTATTAAATTTTAAGAAAAATAACAATTAAACAAATTAAAAATATTAAAATATATTTTAAAAGTAATTTAAAAATAGATCTGTGTCAGTACCATTTTCAATTGTTGTGTAATCACGATATTTGTTTAAAAAAAAACATGTTTAGGTACCCATTTTTCATTTTTATCAACTTGAGAATATTGTAGAAAAATGAAATAAAATATAAATTATAAAGAACAAAATTATCTAGCGACCGATGGAGCCGATTTTTGATATATAAATTTTTACACGTTTTATAAGCTGTTAAAAAAATTAAAACAAAATTGATATATTAACCGCTCATAAAACGTGTAAAAATGCATATATCGAAAATCGCTAGATAATGTCGTTAGCTATTTTTTGTTGTTTTGTTCCGTATTTTTAACATGTTTGTAAGTTGATAAGAATTAAATTGATAAAAATGCTAATGCAAATTTTTCATTGAAAAGTTGTCGGTGTGGCGGCCCTTAATAAACTTTTTTAAATTTTTATACAACTATAATAATGGCAATATGTACGAATATTCGATAAAACATCGTACAAATCGAATATTATGAACTCTTCACAACATTGTCCGTCGTCGTGCAACGGCACAATTTAATTAAATAGGTAGTCGAACCAGTAATAGGTAGGTACTCGGTACAATATGTAATTTAAGCGAACGAAAAAAAAAAACGATAGTAAATTATAAAAGTTATTGTTATTTTATCCGGACTTGAAAATATTTAGTCACGGCCAGAGTAACCATACGTCCCGTTTTTGGAAGTGAGGTCCCGTTTTTTGTTTATTTACCGTTTTTCTAAACGATTTATGCAATTATTTACCATTATCAAATCGATTTACGACAGTTTTGGTAGAAAATTATCTTTTTTTTTTATTGCTGTCCCGTTTTTTAATTTTCGAAAAATATATGGTCACCCTAGCTTAGGCCTAAGTTATAGTATACAGTATCGATAAACATCTGTTATCATCGCGTATTTCGCCATCATAGAGTAAAGACGCGGTCCGCGGAGATTATCGGGAAACTTTTATTTCCATGTTTGGAAAGCTCATAAAAAAACTCGAAAATACGGGCGATCGGAAAACGGAAAAAAAGCACACCGACAGCAAGAAAACACGAAAGAAAATTTGTATACCTACGGCACGATTTAAAATAATATGGTTTCCCATCCGCCTATGATAATAATCTCGATTTTACAGCAACAAAGTCAATCCAAAATCGGAAAACAGTGGATTTGTGTACTACTAGCGTATGTATCGGTTTAAATCAGAACCACGGATGTATATTGATGTATATTATTTGAACCGTCTGAAACGCTGGCCATACGTCGATCATATATTAAATATTAACTTAGTTAGCCGAACGTGGCTGGACGGAAAACGGTCGGACTGGATTCGACTAATACTGCAGTTTATATCATGTTACTGCGAAATGCACGAGCTATCCGGTTTGTCGTTATGCGTATTCTAATACGATTGTCGTATTTATTTTGGTTATTTTCTGTGGTTTTTTTTTTTAAACGAAAAAAAAAAGCGATTTTAAATTAAAAACTGGTTTTAAATTACATACACTATGATAATATTATATAGTGCGCACAGTTTGGGTGAAATGGAAATTCGGCGAAACAATCCAATCCCGTCGAACGACCGGGAGAGAATAAATGTCGACTATACACACAGATTGCTTGCACCGCCCGCCGCGTATATGCGATCCGGTAACTTACGGTGTACGCGCGCGTTGATTGCCAGCACACTTTCGGCGGATTTCCTCCGGTGAAATGCGCGCATCCGGGTGACCGGGTCTATAAGTCTGCCTATACTTGCTACCGATTTCTCGAAATTTCCTCTCCCCGTATCGGGCTTTTTCGTTTTACCTCTGCCGTACTTATAACATTATAATATAGAATGTACAATGTGCGTATTTACGTAGTACGCCGTAGGACACAAATATGCATACCTCCTACATAATAATATATACGGGAAAAAAAAAATTATATATAAGTACATCTATACCAATTGAAAAATACACGGCTAAAAAACGATTTTTTTTTTTACCGTTTTCGTAAAACGTTCGCTAAATAAATCCAATCACGCGATGGTTATACGTCGCGTCAGATTTTCTCCGTATCCGCGCCGCACACAGGTCCCGGAGTGCCGCGTGCGCGCGTTATTCAATTTCCACACGACACAGTGTATTACCATTATTATCGTCATCATCATCATCATCATCATCATCGTTATTATTATTATTATTATTATTATTGCACTCGCGATATAAAAAAAAATATCGAATATAATATATCGTATGAGAGAGAGAGAGAGAACAAAATAGAATAAAACTCGTCCTGGATCCCTCGGGAAACGCGGATTGCTAGAAATGCGCCACACACGCATAGGTATACAATAATACGCGACCTTTATATTATATTACAGTTTCGAAAACATTATTGGTAGTACTCACTTTTAGGTAGCTTTCAAGAACATATAGAATACAATATTACCTAACAAAATGGAACGAAACAGGGTAATCGAGAGGGTGAAAAGCTTTTTTTTTTTTATGAATATATCGACAAGGTTATTTTACCTCCGTAAATATAACCGGATGGGATCATTTTTACCTCTACTATCCATTTTCCTTCAAATATTTTTGCCGCCAATCAATTTTATATAAGCACACTTGGAACATATTTAATTTGCAATATTATTTACTCGACGTGCACCAGCCGGATAAGGGTAAAAGGACAATATCCGTCCAGCGTCTTTTGGGTATAGGACAAAATCCGTTCAAGATTTTTTCTTTTAAACTTGATAAATATTTATAAAAATGAATTTAAAATGCGAATTGCGTTGATTATTTTATTATTCCAATTATTGTAGTACATTGTAAAAATGATTAAAAACTAAAATATTTAATTGTAAAATGTGAATGGTTAATAGTGTATTTCTCGTAAATATCTTATCATTTTTAAATTAAATTTTTAGTTTTTAATCATTTTTAAAATATACACTAATAGTTGGAATAATAAAACAATCCATACAGTTTGCATTTTAAATTCATTTTTATTCATATTTTAATAAATATTTATCAAGTTAAAAAAAAAAAATCTCGGACGGATTTGGTTCTAGATTCGCCGATAAGACAATAAACATTATATCACAAATTAAACATTAAACAACTACCTACTGATTATATAGGTAAACCATGTATGTAAAATATTTTAAAAGACAAAAGTAGTTTAAGTAAACGAGTTATCAGTATTGTAATGATTACGCTTAAGGAGAATTTTGCTGTCAAGTGATGAAAAAGATCAGTTCGACAAGTCCTATTTAAATTTTCAACGAGCTGTGACTGAAGTTTCTAAAGCTTTTCAAAGTGTTTTGAATATAATGACTTACTGTGAATCCAGTTGCAGTCTATATTTTTTCTCATCCACCTTTACTTTAGACAAACGCTTTATTTTATTTTATTTTATTCTTTTATTTATTTTATTTTATTTATAAATCTAAATATACCTATTTCAATGTTATCGATTTATTCGATGTTCGTTTATAAATTAATTGTATATATTATATAGTCGTCTGTCATTTTGAAATAATCGGATTGGTTCTATGACCAATCTTAACAATATTGACCGTTTATTATCAATCACTGTTTACAAAATCATTCCACGTTATTGTAATAATTTAGTTAAAAAAGTACAACACAGGGGACTACGGTTGACTTATTGAATTAAAGTTTCCTGAATTCGTCAAAAGTTTCAAAATAATTGGCATATATGACAATATAATATATCTTATTGCAGATATAAATATATTTTAAATCTTGTGATTTTAAATGTTGTTTTCTTTTTTTTTTCTTTTTATAAACATTTTTTTGAACAGTAAAATAGTTCAAAAAGTTATACAATATATTTATATGAAATTGTAAAATATTTTTATTTGTAATGATATATTAATTGTAATAATGATTTTGTAAAGCGTGTGTCATCGTTTAATTACATACCAATTGGCAATTAATTAATTGCCTCTATGTCAACAAAACTGAAACTACACAAAATGAATCATAGATTTTGGTTTAAATTTTAAATTACAATATTAAATATGAAGAATAAAAGTTAAATTATTTTAAGATTAAAAAATATTTTACCGTACTTAAATATAGATAAATAATAAAATACTTGTATTCTTGGTAAATACTGCAGAATAACAATAATATCAAAAATTAATAGAAAACATAAAAGACGCAAACAAAAACATTATATATATATTAACAATATTATCAACTATGATATATAGGATCTATGTCGCCTGATAATTATTCAACGTAGAACTGTTATTACTGTTTATATACCTAATACTCGTATTAGTGTATTACACAATAATACTATTAAGATAAATTTTTTTTTTGTATTATCATTAACATTAAGTATTTATAAAAGTTTAGAAATTTGAAATTATCAAAAACAATATTATATTATGTATATTTTGTTGTGTAGTATATTATATCAATATTTTAATATGTAAAAATATTTACATTAATATTTATTTATATATTATTGTTAATTATAAAATATAAACTCAAATTATAATAAATATATTAAATAAATAATGGAAAAAGTAAGGGCGAGAAAAATAATTAAGAATACTAATATAGGATTCTGATCTAGAGAGGAGAAGGAATTGAACATTCTCTGATTCTCTGACTGGGATAACAATACATTATTAAATACCATTAAAATCAATTTACACGTTTAAAAATGTCGTTCTAAGCTATAATCGAATTTCTCATTGTACATCATTTTATATATATTTAATAAAATATCTAAAATATCGCGTGATACTCAAATACGAAGTTCATTGGATTTAGTATTCGTGTAAAGGCGGTGGGACGACTTTTTCAATACGACCTTTCGTGTTGAAATCGATATAATCATAGTCTTGCGTGTGCCGTATGCCAAAAGGCTAAAACTTAGAAGTAGGTATCAAATTTTAACGTTTTCAGTACTAAAAATTGTACTCTAAAACTGCCTGCATTATCATCAATTTACTCGTGTTTAATATTTTATTATTATTTATTTTATATCACGATAATATTTTCATGAATATACGAGGGTGGGCTGATATTTAATGCCTCATAACTGTTTTTGTACTTATGATAACGATTTTATTTCTTCACCGTTCGATAGCAAATGTTATATTTTAATGTATAACTTATTTGCATAACTGGAATTTAGATAAACACTTTTATTCAAACGTTTAACAAATTTTATAACCCCGTTAAAATAAGAGTTTTCTGCTTATGCAGTATACCGTATTTTCACTTTATCCTAAATTTTTTCATCAGAATCAAAGTTCGTACCTTTAAAATATTCTTTGATTTTTGAAAACAAAAAAAAAACACTTCGGGCCAAGTTTGGACTTGATCGAGGATGTGGAATCACTTGAAATCGCGTCCATTGTGGCATGACTGGGATTTCAAGTGATTTTGAATTTTCCATGTAGTTCGACTTTGGACCCTTGTGATTTTTTTGATTTCCAAAACTTAAAGAACAACTTAATAGTACCTGCAAATCGATTCTGATGAAAAATTTCAGAATAAAGTAAAAAAGAAAAAAGACGAAATACTGCACAGGCAGAAAATTCTTATTTTAACGGTGATATAAAATTTGTTAAATATTTGAAAAAAAAAATGTAGGGATCTAAATGGCAGTCATGCAAATAAGTGATGCATTAAAATAAATCTCATATAACATTATTACTATCGAATGTTGAAGAAATCAAATCGTACTTGATTTAAGTACGACAGAGTCCGGATCAGTTCATATTATACTACACAATATATAAAATGGGTCTTGTATTCCTGTTAAATTGATCGAGATTATATGTGTACCTATATGCACGGATAATACGATTTTATCTCATTATGCCGCGTCATAAGTTATAATAATTATATATTCTCGTATAGGCACATAATATTATAATTAAATGCACTCAAATATATATGATATATTATAGTGGTCGGACTTGACCATCATTAATCATTAATCTCTTTCTTTCTATATGTATATATATATATATATATATACATAATATTCTACTATATTATCAATAGGATTATCTGTGATTATTTATTTTAAGAGGACTCCACACAACTGATTTTTAAGGGGTTTTATATAGACAATTTTTATTAAATGTTAAAAAAACTAAAAGCCAAATAAATTAAAAATATTAAAATATTAATTTAAAAATAGACCAGTACCGTTTTTAATTGTCGTGCAATCACGGTATTTGTTTACAAAAAAAAAAAAACATGTTTACGCATTTTTCATTTTTATCAACTTAAGAATATTGTAGTATAAGATTAAATAAAATATAAATCATAAAGAACAAAATTATTTAGGGACCGATGGAGACTATTTTCGATATATGCGCATTTTTATATATATAATATCAAAAAATAGATATTTTTATAGCTCATAAAACGTGTAAAAATGCATATCTCAAAAAACTTGATATTGCTATTATAAGCTAATGTTGTTAGCTATATAATTTATTTTTCTTTCGTATTTCTAACATGTTTGTGATTTGATAAAAATGAAAAACTCTAATGCAAGTTTTTTATTGAAAATTGTCGGTGTGGTGTCCTCTTAATATATTTAGTGCTGATAAAAATTACCTTTACAACACTAACGTTTCCGTTAAATTATTATTGTTTCAGTGGCGGCCGTACATATATATCGGTACGTGGAACGTGTGTGGTGGACATTAAACACCGCGTCCGTTAACCGCACGGACGTGATATATTGACGTCGGCGAGTTGTACAAGCCATGGCAGAAAAATGTTGAACACGTCGTGCTGGAAATCGGGGCTGCTGCAGGACTGCAATGGCAACAACGACAATGTGATGCAAACATTGCAAACGCCGAACGTCGTACACCAGGACCTGGACACGACGTTGCGGCTACAGGCGTGCTGGATCCGGTTATGGGACAGGTGGGCGTGCGAACAGCGCAACCTGGTCCTGTACCAGATGCACATCAATCACGCCCTGTCCCGCGAACGGTCCAAGCTGACGCTGGCCGGCGGTCGGGTGGTGTCGTGCAGGCGATTCAACCGACAGCACCAACAGTCGTCGGCGACGGGCGTCCGTTGTGGTTCAGGCACCACCGGCGTGGCAATTGGCGCCGTACCACTGCATCCCTCGCCTAGGCTCTCAGCCGCGCCCTCCCCTGAGGCCGCCAACGTCATGGTCGCCGTTCCGGCCGTCGGCGGCCCCGACGCTGCCGGAGCTCGGGACCTGCGCGTCCTGTCCGCGGCCGTCAACCGCCTCCGGGCGTCCGGCTGGTACTACGAGGGCGCCGGGGCGCAGGCCCTGACGGCCGACGCGCTGGCCCGCATGCCGGCCGGCCGGTTTTGCGTCCGGGACTCCAAACACTCGGAACATCTGTTCACGATGGACGTACAGACAGGCGGCCAGGGCGGCGCGGGCCGGCTGTTGAGCGTCCGGTTCACGTACGCGGACGGCGAGTTCGGGCTGGACACGACGTCCGATCGGCGGCCGGGCGGTGGTCCTCGCGTGCCCAAGTTCCGGTGTCCGATCGAGCTGATCGACTACTATATACGGCTGTCCCGGATCGAGGCGGCCCGGCAGATGATCGTGTACCCCGTGTGGATCGACCAGTGCGGGCAGTTCTTCTCGTGGATGAACCTCCGCCGGCCCATGGTCAAAGCCGACGCAGCCGGGTTCCCGTCGCTCAAGCACACGGCCCGGCTGGTGATCAACCGGCATAAGCGTCTGATCACCATTACCCCTACATCACTACCAAACGAACTGATCGAATATTTACTTCAATATCCGTATAGCCTGTGATTTATATATTTTGTACATGTTATCATTTTTTATTATCATTATTATTATTACTACGATTATTTTACTTATACCGTGGTACATTATATAGTTTCGCGTATCGATATTTCTAGCCTATAGCCTATAATATATGTTCATTTATACCTAAAAAAAAAATAATTAATTTATATACCTATACATAGAGTGCGGTTAAAAAGATGACCCGAGTCGGATCGCCTGGGCCCTCGTGTCCGCACTCGAGTTTCTGATCTTGCAGGTCTAGATCATAAGACTAGTCAAAAACTCTTTCGGTCCTCCAAAAATCTTTTCAATGGGTACCAATAATCGATATATGTACGAGTGTTTTTTTTTTATCTTATACTAAAAAATTGTCAATGCACCTAAAATGTGGTCCCAAATAAAGAAATAGGGAAAGACGTTATACTATATTATTATTCATACATATACATATTATGTATATTATGCATATTCTAAAGAGAGATACCTGTAGAGAGTTATATATAAGTACATTTTTTTTTTTATATTGTTTCGTATTAAATCGTCGTTGTAAGCGTGAATTTTTATTTTTCCCACTTTATAATATACATACACACACACACATATATATACGTAAAATATAAGCACTATTGTTCATTTCCCGTAAAATTATTTTTGTTATAAATTATTATTATTATTATTATTATTATTATTTTTCTTAGGTGTGTATTATGTTATATGTACAAGTGTTAGAAAAAAAAATAAAAATCATCAAATGCACACAAATATATATATATATATCTATATATTATATTATATTATGTTTTATTGTAATTTGCACCCTTTTATGTTCTATTATTTTATCCTATAAAAAAAAAAAAACGATATTTATATATTATTATTGTAAATTATTTATTATTTTCCTCTATTTTTTTTTTAAATTATGTAATTTTAGTGAAATTTTTGTTTCGGTAAATACCATATCACCCTCTGCACGAGGTGGTGATGACAATCAAATATTATAATATGTCGAATGACGATAGAATATGAAATATATACGTATGTATGCAAAATGTGTTTTCGTGTATGTTAATTTCGGATCTATTATTCATCGAATACAAAAAAATATTGCAAGTTGCATGTTATATAATATAGATATTATATTGAATATATCTATTGCAAGTGTCAAGTTGTATATATTATTATCATATATATAAATACTAAATAGTATATTGCAACTTACAAGGTTATATAGTGTGTTATCGTGAATTATGTGAACTACGTAAAATGAAAACAATCTTCATTGCGTATTAAAATAACTCGTATTCATAAATCATATCAATCAATTGGTGTCATTCATAAAAAAGAAACCTACGGATAGGACACCGAGACTATGAGATTTTTTTTTTTCGGAAAACGATATTCAAATACAAGTTTGTGGACAAACAAAATGGTAGATCCGCATGTTTTTCGGTATTAATGTTCTTGACAATAACTGAGAATTTGGAAAAATTACATTTCTAATTCACAAATAACCTATAAAAACGATTCAACAAAATATTTTATCGATTAGATAAACAATAAAGCTGATTAACATCCTTATCGAGTAAATTGAGTGATGGACTGTTGCACGAACTTTCAAAGAGTGAAGACATTAACAAAACAATTCTACGCATTAACCATGGTTATGTTACCAGTGATAACAATAATAGTGTATATACAAGACGTGATGTCGGAGGTGGACGATGATACACGTCTGATGGACATGGTTAATATTGTCAGTTTAATTAAATAAAAATAAATGTAATTAAATATTTTTGTTATCAAAATTGAAAAACGCGATAAGCCCAATCAATCGATCCAATAAATACAGTTGTAGGACTCTTTAATAAATTTGTGGAACCAAAATCGGACCTACGATTTATCTGACCGATTATACGACATATTTATCAAATCGATAAAAGATAAAGATCGTTTTTTTTTTTTGTACAATAGGCCAATATTTTATCGATTCGATATGGAAGTTATCAATTTGTTACCTAAATATAGTTATTGATTGTTTGTGCAACCCGGCATAAAGCATGCAAACTGCATTCAATCTTTATAGTTATATCATATTTATTACATAGAGTTTTTTCAAAATGTCCATTGCTCGGATACAGTAAAAATAATAATTAAAATTCACGTTATCATAATAACACGCATACGCATCATTGTAAAACTAAAACGTGGTGTACGGTGGCTGCATGTTTCGAAAAATAACAATTGACAATAATATTATTTATTAACATTGCGTGTAAATTTGGAAAATTGAACACAAATCTTGTACTCGAGACAAATCATTTTTCAAAATTCCAAGAAGTTTTCGTGTAAAACCTAGAACTTATTATCCTCGTATTTTTATTTATTTATTTTTAAATTTTCGAACTCAATAATTGAAATTGAATTTCCGCAATTAAAATTATTTTATTATTCAAATATATAACAAAAGTAATTTCCTTGGGGGGGTTTTTTTTTTTAGGTAATAATAACAACGTTAATAATACACAAAAAACAATTTTTTCTACCATTATTCAAACATGTGCCAATTCGCTCGATTCTGCTGTAGGTATATATATACGTATTATTATTTCCCCGATGACTATTCGAATAGTATGGAAGTAATTGGAAAATAGAGGAATTTATTTAAAAAAACAAGCGGAGAAAAAAGGGGAAGATATATATTATATACCTACGTAAAATGTATATACTATATCAAAGCTCTTAAACTCTTCGATATATATTTATTTTTATATTGCAATGTGTTTGAAATCGTCGACATGTTCGAAAATAAAGAGAAAACATATTTTATACTACTTAAAAGGTGACGACTATCAAAGAACTTTTGAAGAAAAGCGTCTTTTTATTTAAGATCATTTCAAGTTTTCAAATTTTTTTATATTTAGCTAAACGGAACTTTACCTCGCTTGGAATCATTCTGTAAATTCCAAACGCAATGATTTATACTATTGCTGTTATTAACTCGCTTTAAAATACATAAAAAGTGTAGTTTTTCCTAGATTTTTATGGGTAACTAATCATACAGTGTTAATATAAAACACAAACGCCTTTTTTTTTTCTTCTAAACTACTTTCAAACGCGCAACTTTGCTAGATTTCGTTATACATCACAATATTATTAATTCGCTGATAATTATTCGAATAAGATTAGTAAAATATATGCAAAATAGATACTAAAATGACAAATTCAACCCAAGAAAACGGGGTAGAGGATGATCTATATATATATATGTATATATACTGATCATACTGATGAGTAAAGTTTTCACCCCATATCTGCTGAGCATGACTTAAAATGTGCACACGCACAAATAAATCAAAACAATTTCTAATTATAATTCTCCCTTATTCTGAAAAACTTTCTTGACAAGAAAAGCACGTATGAACACACTTAATAGATAGTAATAAATAGGTGGTATAACGCACCACCTATATATATACTGTTTAGATCTGATAAATTGTGGTGTTTATAATTTTAAAAAAAAGTCTTCTTTAAATAGTTTTGAGTGAGAGGGAAACGATAAATTCCCGGGCGCGAATGTATTCTGAATTTTATCAACTTTTCTCGAGTTCTGTTCAAGAAGTTTCGAAAGCGAAAGTGCAGAACGTCTGCGTTAATTGTTTTTTTTTTTTTTTCTATAAAAACTTTGAATTTTTTATGGGGATTTCCCGCCTGAATCTGCCACTGTTTTCAGACTATTTTTAGGCGTATCGTACTTAACTGGACGTTTTTTATTTCAAAATGGTTTATATCTATTGCACCCAAGTAAAAAATAATTACAATGGCTACATTTTTAAACACACTATCTATGTCACAGAGGTAGATAATCGAAAAATAAACAGGAAAAGAGAAAAAATCTATACAGATAGGGTATACGTAGGTGGTGAAAAGAGTCCTCGGAAATGATAGTAAAGCATTATTATTTTTATTATTTAAATTTGAAAGCAATAAAATAAGTACTAACCGCACACAAAAAAAAAAAAAAAATGACTATGAGTGAAGTTTTGTTGTTTTATACAATTGATCAGAATAAGTACCTATACATTTTATAATGAATGTAAGAATGTTCAACATACCGTTCAATTATAATATTATAAACCTGAAATCAGTATAGATGGTATACCTATACATATTATGTAAAAAAATAAACATATACGTATATTATGTACATTGATAATGTCTATGATAATTTTATATTATAATTATTATTTTCCGAATTACTTAAACAAAGTGATAAAAATATATTGTCACTATCGATTTTTAAGAATTTTTACAAATATAATTGAAATAATATTACGATTCATTTATAGTACTTATTACATTTTCATAACAGCATATCATATGTATAAAGTATACAGTTCTTAATTATATATTATACATATGTCTGAAAATACCATAATTAATTATTGCATATAAGCAGGAAAAATGGAAATGAAATTTCAAAAAAATTTACTACTAAACATATCGAAAAAACTAGATGAATTTTGTTATTTGAAAGCTCGTCTTTACCTTAAAACCTCTCCTCGTACACTTTCTGTCCGAAAAAATGTATTCGATGTACATAAGAAAAAACATATTGTATAATCTATACATTCTTCACTTTGCTCGGAATCTGAAAGATCAAAAAGCTCTTTTATATACTATATAATATATTCTATATTTATTGAATTTTAAAAGATATCAAAGAAAGTTTGTTACAAGTTACGATACCTATCTAAACATTCCATTAAATATACACCTTTGAGTTAAGGTATTCGTATATTATAACGTTTTATACAATGGAATAACAAACATTATTTTGAACGATGTAATATAAAAATATAAGTACTATTTATGGATCGGAAGTGGATCTGAAGCCCATTTAAGGGGAGGTGGCAGTGGTATGAATAAAAAAAATAAAAGCAAATTTTCTCAAAAATCGAGTAATCGCTTTGAAAAACGGTAAATATGCAAAAAACAAAAAATCAATAATCTTATACTCCTCATTTCTGAAATATTGATAAAAATTACTTTCAAGGGGAGGCGATCGCCACGTTTCTCCCCTCGAATTCGTCCCTGTAATTATGGACTATTTTGTCCATCCAAAAGATCGACTTGTAATGCAACAAGATTTCAAAAAACATATTTGAATTTGTCATGAGAATATGAGATTGACTACTTTTGTTGCACATTTTCTAAATGTCGACTTGTCGGTCCCTATATTTTCATTTGATTTAAAAATCTAAATATTAAACGCAATTTAAAATGTTGATTATAAATAAGAATTAAAACTTTAAGAAATCATGGGAGGGGGAAGCAATTTGCTCGATACTGGTGGTGGATGTATTGAATTTTAAAGCAATGATAATCAATGATAATATCCTTGGATAAAACAATTTTGGCCGGTATTATTTTCCGATTTATTAAAATTGTCCATTATTTTCTGTAGTTTCCTTGACTATAATATGCGTATACTATGCCTTATTTATATTGGTTTCAAGTTTCTAATTACAATAAAACGGTATTATCGTATTGAACCTTTTTTATATTCATTAGAATATGTACCAAACAAAACTTCACTCGAAATTAAAATTATAATAAACTATAATATTGGAGGCGATCGAGCGTACACGATTTTGCATGTAAAACCCACAGGGGAATTGAAATCGCTATAAGTTTAATTTGCCGGTTAGAGCTTTTGTGCATTTACCGCATGTGCAAATGTGGAAAAATCGACATTACAGAGAAAAAAATGTTGCTGTGATCTTAAATTTCCCCTTTGAACTTTCAGATTTTGTCTTTTTCAAACACAAAACATACAAACCCTCACTACTCTGAAAGTTATCACATTTGTGAACAATTTAGAGGGGGGTGGGTGGTTGAAAGGACCTTACTACGTTCAGGTGGCGTCCCGTCAGGGAAGTCTTTGAGACTGTATTTCCTCCCATAAGAAAAAAAAATAACACAAAAAATTAAAAATGTATTATAATTTAATATTTTCATTATTGTTTTTAATACTACCTATATTGTATTATATTTTGACGTTAAGTAGGCAGCAGCCCCTAGCTATTTTAGTGTTCACTACGACACAAAGTGTGCAATACAAAAATGAAAATAAATGCATTATAAATTAAAAAAGTGTGTAGTGATAAATACATTTTTTTTTGTGTATACAAGTATATTTAAGTAAGAATTTTTCCTTAAAATTTCTATTTTCTTGAATTTATTTTAAAAATGTTTTCTATTATTTTTATTTATTTTCATTAGAAATATAGTACCTAATGAAAATAACTGTGCGATGTAATAATTAATAAAAAAAACCGGGAAAAATTATACGAATGACTTTTTTTGTTTATGCTTGTTTATGTGGTTTTGAAAGTGAATTTATCAATTTCTGGAATGAAACGTATACGATAGGGCGTAATTTTAACATTTTTCTTTTCCCCGGGTGTCAAAAATCCTAGTTCCGTTTCTGTGTGCAATTCGAATTGTTTTCTAAAATAGTGGCTGGTAGGCAGTTAATTTCTTCAATAATCGAAATGGCAAAAAATACCGATATCAATAACTGTATACAAACTGTGGTAAATATGTTGGACATGGGAGAATTTCCGTATTTTATAGGCGTTATAATCTCTTCAAAATTTCTGCCGTCTGCGTTAGGGTGATCATCAGTATTTATTTCAGGGGGATGACCAGGAAGGTAAACACCCCCAGGAGAAAAATGTATACCCCCTCCCCAATAATTTTTAATACATAATTAAAGTAAAAAAATAACAGTGCTATAACTTTTTTTAGGATCCCCGAAAACTTTTTATTCCCCCCTGGAAACATTCGGTCTGAATTACAAACACTGGTGACCAAACTTTAAACGGGACGCTTTTTGTCGCGCTTTTAGAAGGAAGCAGTGGCGCACACATATTTTCTGCAAGGGGTATCAGTACACTTTTACAACATATACCCACCACCTATTAAATATATTCAAAACAATTTTGAAATCAATTTTGTTACTTAAATAGTAGTTGATCTTGTAATTTGTCAGCAAAATATTGGAATAATATTAGTCTATCATCCATCACACATTATTATTATAAGAGTGTCGACTGACACCCCTGTACCCCTCCGTGGGCGCCACTGGAAGGAAGTTCATCCCGGAAGTTTATGTCTTATTTTTCTAAGGTATTTATGAAAATGTATGCAAATTGATTTTCGCTATTTACCATTTTCAAACCGATTTCTATGAAACCGATTACTCCTTTTATTGTTGTCCAGTTTTTTAATTTTCAAAATATGATTTACTATTTAGGTATACCGACTTATTATTCGATATTGTTGTAATTAATAATAATATATATATTGTTGAATATTTAAATTATTTCCATCATATCGTTATTTTTTTGATGTGGAATCATTTTTTATTATTATATTATTATTTTTTTTTATATATACCTTAGATTTTCACAGTTTATAGTTTATACACCCACGAGCCGCGCCACCGACTACTGCTATAACGTTTTATAATTAACCGGTATAATTCGAGTAAATTAAGTGCAAATTTAAATTACGAGACTCGACCGTATAATATACTAATAGTAGGTAGGTAGGAGGTATATCGGTACACGAATAGCGTATTAACAATATACAAACAGAAAAGTAGCCAAAACGGCAAAAACATATATTATTTAGTGTATACACTATATTATAATAATGTACGTTGTATACGTATAGAAAAAAAAAAAAAAAAACCCGATACGCTAATCGACGCTGTATTAAAAAGATTTTTAATAATATAATATAGAAATTCAAATATATATAATGTTGATTTTTTTTTATATAATATATATATTTTTTTTTAGTTTCTTTTTCTCCGAATTAATTATGCATACCTATTTTTTATTTGTAATGCAAATTTTACGAGATGATACCGGGATTTGTCGGAAAGCAAATTCCTGACTTTGTTGTAACAGTATGAAACCAAATTAATGTTAATTTCATGCAAAGCTTTTAGTACACGGGCTGACTGTGATGCGCACACACGCACATATATATATATATATAATATATTACGCGCCTGCGAGGTTAAAATAATTTATATACGGAGCGAGAAAAAATAAAATTCCGTTCCTCGAAAAATTGGTTTACTGTAATCCATAATAATAATATATAGGATTTAGTACGAGAGGTGTTAATTTATACGCAAACTCGCGAAAACGTATACGTATACTCTCTGTATACACATTGTGTACATAATATTATACCACACTAATATATAAATTACATAATAATCATTGTACGACGAGAATTTAGTATTATTATTAATATACGATTAATAACAATCGTACTATCTGTTATATATATATATATATATATATGTATAAATAATACACTGTAGCTGAAATATCCGGCGTTGCCCGGATTACATTGTTCCGTTTTAAATATATATATATTTTTTTTAATCTTTAGACGATTTTCATCATAGCGATCCCGCGGTATAGTTCAGGCGTTCAGTATTGTACATATTATATATATATTAATATAAATCGTCCGTTCCCTTAATCCAATTCAAGATATTGTTTAATTGAAATATTTGATATAGGTTTTTTACGAATACCGCGCGCGATTCGTCGACATCGCAGCCATGCGATGATACTTCTCCGAAGGTTTTCGTCGGTCGATCGTTCGTGGACTTTTGATTTTTTTTTTTCATTTAAAAAAAATATCGGGGATTTTGTGCGATTTTCCGATTTTATGTTCCGATATGCGAAAAATTTTGAGAAAAAAAAAAAATGTCCTAGAACCCGATCGCAGCGCCTGCACTTACCGGGTCCCTCTCCAATATTGGGAATCCAAACACGTCCGTCCTGCAGGGACCCGGTCAAACGCGCATGAAAAATTTCATGAAAATCGGTCCAGCCGTTTAGGTGGAGTTCGCATTAACATAATATAATATACACAAGTATACGCAGAAGACTTATATATTTATATAAAAATGGTGCACTTTGCTCGTTGGGTGTCAGTAAGGGATGAATGCACTTCGCTACTGGGCAGGATACTCTTGGTGGATGTATTGCATTTGAAAGCGATGAAAAATCATTGCATTCAATAAAACGATTCTGAGCGTAGCTTTGGTGTAGTATTCTACTCTTAATATTAGTTATGTATACTCAGTACGTACCTATGTTTAACATTACATCAAAGATCAAAATGTAGAAATAAATATGATCTTCCGAAGAAATGAAAAATCGGGATTTGACGAAATCGTATTTTTGCCGTCTTTTTCGTCATTTTTTGGGTAGTTTTTCCGTAAGAAAAAACTTTTGAAAAAATCAAAAAATTACCTCTTTATTGTACCAACTAGATGAAATTTGCTATACAGGAAACCGCGTAAGCTTATAAAGATCGGAGCACTCCTTCTGGTACTTAGTAAATTTGTTAACAGAGAAAAACATAAAAATAAACATCATTATGTAAACTCTCTCGCTACGTTCAGAATGTAAAATATGATTTGCGTATTATGTGGCGTTAGTATACACGAAGTGGTTAATCTTGTGTGATACATATAATGTACACATACTACACTTATGCATGTTTAACACGTACATACACTAATATATATTATTAATATTATTATATAGGTATACTTTATTTGGAGAATAGTAGGTGTATATAGTAAAGACTTGCACGGGCCGGTCAGGCCCAGGTTCAGCCCTACCCGTACCCGGACCAGGCTCTTTAAAATTAAAACCGGACCGAGCCGGGCTTATAAATTAAAAACACATTACGGGCCGGGCCTGGGTTTTAAATTTCTTACAAAAATGTACCTTTTGCGATAATAATCATAAAGGTTATTTATAGATAATTTAATTTCAAGTGATTATTTTTTATATTATACAGCCCATAAGCCCCATGGCCTATATCTTGTAATTATTTATATTATTATTGTTATTCGGACCATTCGTAGAAAATGTATTCTCACCCGTAGCTCCCGCATGAGTATAATCGTCGTGTTAATTGAAATCATAAGTACGAAATAATTTATTG
Source organism: Pemphigus obesinymphae (assembly GCA_025469235.1). Lineage (NCBI taxonomy): Eukaryota > Metazoa > Arthropoda > Insecta > Hemiptera > Aphididae > Pemphigus > Pemphigus obesinymphae. Next base: position 44,773 of record JAIPRL010003600.1, read on the forward strand.
CAGGGCCGGGCCGGATCGCTAAACAAAACTGTCCGGACCGGGTCGGGCTAGAAAATCCTAGCCCGTGCAGACCTCTAGTATATAGTACACAATATTATTCTTTCAGTTGACATCGTAATTGAATGGAGTTTTTACTTTTTTTAATAAAACATGGTGAGGGCGGCACTGATAAATACACGCATTTTGGCGAGTTTTCTAATTTCTAAACGATTGCGCACAGTACGACTTTTTTAATGGAAATTCCTATTTCGACACCGGATTCGGGTATATATATAGGATAATATACCTATAGGTGACGTTTTTCAAAGCAATTTTCACGACGATATTTTCTGAATGAAACGACTTGGCCTTTTTTGCAAAATTTTGTCCAACGATATTGAAGTTATTTTATGTTTTATGTTAGGTATAGGATTTTATCATTATTATTATTATTATTTTTTTTTTTTTTTAGAACAACTGCCGCGTTAGAGATACTTCTATTATATATAGATGGACTGTATAGTGACAATAATAACTGTAGTTGTGTATATAGACCACGGACTAAGATACTATGGACTGGTATCGAAAGATATATTAGCGGAACCAAAATGTTTCTTAATGGCGGGCGTAAAAAATCTAGCAAAACTGTTGCCATCTATGAGCAAAAGTTACATTACTCG
>JAIPRL010003601.1:0-45430 GCA_025469235.1 Pemphigus obesinymphae
GGACAGTTCAATCAACAAATTTGTGAAAAGCCCTTGTTTTTCTTATTACTCTACCACAAATATTTCATAGGAATGACAGTGATTGAGGAGGGGGCGCAAATTCTGTTCATTGCCAGGGGCGCTATTGAGTCTTGCTACGGCCCTGGCTCTAATAAGTAATAACCACTTATAGTATTTTCTACATTTTATTTATTTATTATTTTTCCAATCGTCTCGAATAGACAAACATAATTGAAAATTACTATTTTGTTATATTTGTGTGTACGTGTATTTTGTTTATATCTAGGATAGGTACGTAGCTGCTGGCCAGTCTGCGTGCGTTGTAATAGTTTGTGAGTACCTACCTAATTATTATTATTATTATTATTATTATTTCTGTGTTGCTGTGAATTTTAATATTTGTTTATCATTAAATTATTATTATTATTATTATTATTTACTTGTACTAGCAATACAGCAACAGCAACTACCAATCTGAGTTGCCATTTTTACTAGTTTTTAAGTTTACCTCGTCCCATAGTTTTTAAGTAAATCTACACACCCACACATATACACACTGTACACACTTTTCCATCTACATGGGCCCTAGTTTACCTCGTCGATCCCGGTTAGGAACTCTAGGGTTCTATTCACACATATACACACTGTGTGGCCGACCGAGTCGGTTTAAATAACGTGTTAAGTGGCGCGCGCGAAGTAGATAGGTAACCGGGCGCGCGTAATAATATTTTACGCACCCGACCCAAACAATTATATTGCTAATTGCTTCATTAGATAATACATATATGTTTCTACTATAACGTTAATATAATTGTTATTATTATTTATTATTTTTAAAATTGTTTTATAACAAAAGTCATAAATTATATCTAAAATATCATTTGAGCGTATATGCCTTTAATCCATATTAATAATGTATTAGCTTTATACTTTAAAATTAATACTGATAAACTTAGGTTAAGTTAGAAAATGTGATGTGTATTTTTGGAGGAGAAATAATTGTTTGCGAGTAGAGTAATTATATGTAGGTACGTAGGTAGATATATGTTATTTTTCCAGTTCAATAATTAATATAGTGATATTCAAATTTTTATAAAACCAATGATAATTGACATATATTCTATCGACTGATTACATATTCAAAAACATAATGAAGTGAAAAATGTCAACGAAAAAGTAAACATGTCAGATTTTATTTAAAAAGTACATTTTAATTATTGTTGACTGTTTTAAATAGATTATTGTTTATTCGAAAATGCAATTTTATCTTTAAAATTAAACTATTTATTTTATAGCGCACTACACCAAAAATGTTAATTTACTATAATAAACCATTTTTCTGAGTATTTTACATATTATATTTATTATGCATATTATGCATATAATATTGTCCAAAAGATAATTATTTAATACAATTTTAATTTTTATAAAATTAATTATAATAAAAATTACAGACGTTCTATAAAATTTTTTTATGTAAGTATAAATATTAAGTGTATGTTATATTCAGTGGTATATTTATGGGGAGGTGGTCTAGTCCACCAGAACCATAAAATATTGAATTAAAAACTTAAATACCTATAATTAATTTTTGTAGATATAATTTTTAAACAATAATAATTGGAAATATAGTGTGATAATTGAAAAAAGTAATAATAATGCTCTAAAAATGAATATAATGATTATATTTTAGATCCTGAGGGATGCAAATATTGTTTTGTTTTACGATGATTTGTTTTATATTTTTCTGTGAGCAATTTATCAACCAAAAGATTTGATGTCATGATCTAAATTTCATGCGTAGGTACCCATTTTTCAGTACAAAATTTCGCCAGAAGGTACTTTGAAGAAGTAATTTGTCGATTTTTGAAAAATACATAAGAAAAAAACAATTTAAAAATGACGAAAAATATGGTTTAAAATAATCGTTAATTTCTCATAAATACAAAATATTGATTTAAACAGGCACTTAAAAATTTCACAGAGTATGTATTTTATCCAAGGTTAAAAAAATGTAAAAAGGTTAATAAGGATTAAAATACAATGGGTATATATATATATATTTTTTTTTTATTAAAAATAATATAAATATATATTTTAATTTCTAATTAACGTATTTACCATTTAAAATAATTTTACAAATTTTTAGTTTTTTTTTGGTAATCAAAATACGATTAACTATTTTATTATTACTATGCCGTAGTTCTTAGATACTTTTATAATTTATTACCAAACTAAGGAATAATCAACTTTAAAATTTAAAGAACATTTATCATTTAAAACTTAAAAGTATACCTAATTAATGTTTTAACATTATATTTTACAACTCTTATGAACTTTCCTGTAGTTTGTTTTGTTATAGTATTTCTGTTAAACCTTTTTGTCGGTATACATACCTATATATTAAATCAAAAATATTTTTACTTTTCAAATAAATATTTTAAGATAATCTAAAAATAAAAACAACCATTTACTGTACAGTTTTTTTTTATATTACTGTAAGAAAATTTGAAAAAAATGTACGATTAAAAAAATATATAATATTGAAAAAGTCATTATTATTTATTATATTATTTTTAAGCACTCATTTTTATTCATGCTTAAGAGGACGCCATACCACGAAAATAGTTCGTAAAAATATAGTTCTGTATTTCAAATTATATCGGCTGAAATAATCGCAGATAAATAATTTTTATATCGATAAAAAGCTGACAACATTTACCACACTTTGACTGAGCCATTTTTATTTAATGCTAAAATTTTAATTTTCATAAAGAAATTTGAAATTGTAAAATTTTGACACCGTTTTGTAAACTTGACTTTTGAAAGTTAATATTATAAGCTAAAACTCGAAACTTGGACTACATACTGATTTCTCTCCTGTACACAAATATAAACAAATTTCTGAAAAATTACATACCTATCTACTTTCATAAATTATATTTTTTTAAATATATACAAATATTATTTATTAGTTGTTTAATTAGATTTTTTTTTTGTTATTTAAACAAATTAAATAATTTTTAACAATATTTACCAATAAATTTAGATCCCTATAATAACACAATATTCATAAATGATCTACTATAATGATGATCAAAAGTAAAAGTACATTTTAGCAATATTTAAACTAAATTTCTGACCAAGATTGTCGTTTAGTTATACGAATATAATTTAATATCATTGTTTCTAAAAAAATCGAAATTTAAATTTAAATAAGCATTGATAAGTAAGTAGGTACCTATAATGTATAAATTATAACTCTGGTAAAACGGCATACCACTATACCATTTTGCCCGATATTATAAAAATTTTTTAAGACTATTTTTTTATGTAATTATTATTACCAGCAGGCAAGTTTATTATATAGTTAGATCTAGAGCCGTAGTAAGATTCGATAGCGCCCTCAGCAAAGAACCGAATTTCCGCCCCTAAATTGGTAATAAGGAAAATAGTCATCAATTTTTTAGAGTTGCGCCTCCATTTCTTAAGAATCTAGTTAATAAACAAAAAAAGAATTTTGGAATTTTCGCCCCCCACCTCAAACTTAGAAATGTTGGCATAAGTATTACTGAATTTCGATTTTTGCGTCCCCTATTCTGTTACGGCCTTGGCTTGGGCCAGTTTCGCCAAGTCCTTGCTACGGCTCTGGTTAGATCATAGCCAATATTTTGTTCTACAACATAGGATGGCAAAAAAATTAAATAAATGTATTATTAAATTATTAAAATATATAAACGCATTTTTATTAATATAAATATTGTATAAATAATATATAATAAAAAATATTATTTATTGATAAGATATATAAATATAAGTTATCAATGTTTAAAATTATATTAAGGAGTCTATAATGCATATAGATATAATAGGCGTGTTTTCGCGATTAACCAAATGTATTTTGGTTACCGAATTTTATAAATAATCAGTTTTTATAACCGATCAAATGAAATGGTTATTATGTTTGGTTATAGATAAGACAAAATAACATACCCTGGTTAATCGCGAAAACAATATAAACTAATATAAGGAATATCTTTAGTCGTCAAATAACAATATTTCCAATCAATACACTGATGTGTTATATTGCCCTGGTAGGTATGTCATATTAAGCCGGTCTCACCCCAATGATTTATGATTATTCTGAAAGCCTGAAAACTTGAAGTACGAAGGCAGTTTTTTTTAAACAAATATCGTAATTATACCACCATAAAAGGTGGAGCTAACACGGAAATATTTTTAAACTATTTTTAAAATATGTTAAAATATTTTTAAATGATTGGATTTTCATTTTATTAAAACTTCATAAAAATTGCCTATTTAAAACCCCTTAAAAACAAGTGTGTGGCGTCTTCTTAATGGTCACATTTTTTCCATGTGATGCAAAATATTTTTACAAAAATATTCGAAAAGTTTCGAAAAGTTTAAAATTCAAATGAAATATTTCGAATAAGTATTATTTACCAAAATATAAGTGCATTGACCTCACAGCCTCCCTCTTTACCAACAGTCTAACAACAGTCCTTTGTTTGTTAACTAATTAGTAATTTTGCCTCTAAAGATAGTAAAATATATAAAGGTTTACCCATATAAATTACTAGTTTTAATATTTTTTGGACCTTCCACATAAAAAAGTTGAATATATGCCACTGGTAATATTAAAAATGATAAGTAAAGGTTTTTGACATTTAGATTTTAGATAGCTATATGTATCAAGTAATGAATAACACTTTAACCTTGTACGAAAATCTGGAGTCAAGTGTATTGTAATTTATAAACATTTTTAAATTATATTTAAAGAAGCCTTAAAATAACAATTATGAAACTATATTTTAACATTATTTTGACTAGCCACATATTAAAACCATTACAAAATAGATATGATTAAAATCATATCGAGGTTTCAAATAGGTACATAAAAACATTATAATTTGGTTTATTGTTAACAATATACGTATGTAAGGTAGGTACTTAAATAAACAATAGGTGAATATTTCAAGTCTCAAGGATTAATATTTTATGAGTGGCCAAAAAAAAAGAAAACGTAAACAAAAATAGATTTTGTTAAAATTGGTCGTGCAGTAAATCTCACGGGTTTTAGAGTAGTTTTTTTTATAATTTTCTGAATAACTGAGATAACTGGATTCTAGAAAGTTACAATATTATCCAACCATTAACTTGGTTTACAAGGAATTTCTCTACCGAAAAATGTTAAAATAGATAAATATTATTTTAAGATTATAGAATATATGTGTATTGAACTCAAAATTCGTGTTTTATAAAATATATACCTATCGTTAGTTTAAATGGGTTTTGTATTTAATTAAATAAAATAATGCTTTCGATTTAAAATGAAGAGAACATTTATTTTAATTTATAATAAGTAATAACTAATAAATATAGGCGTACACAGACATTTCTGGTAGAGTAGTCAAATGTACCTACTCGGAATAATAATATGTACGTATATACTTACTTAAATAATTTTTCAATGATCAATTTATCTCCTTATTTATTTTGTTTTTCAAAATAACGATACTCAAAAATGACACCAATTTTAAATTTGGAAGAAATTTAGAGCATTTTAAATTTTTAGTGAAGTTCAGTTTAATACAATTTGATTGTGTAGGTATATATACTTAATTCATATAAAAATATTAACTATAATATATTATTACTATACATATAAATACAAACTATAGTATGGTAATAAACATCGTACAGATTTGGGATCATGGAAAAAAAATAAGATAACAATTTAAGTAACGATAGGTATCTATGATTATTAATTTTTGATTTAAAACAACATTTACTAAAATGTATTTCGCAGTATATATTTAATTATATAATCATTGATTATCATTTTTATGTAAAAATTATAAAAATGCTTTATAAAACAATTTTTTGACTATAGTTTTTTAATTTTACATCCTGAGAGTAGCATGGAATACATTGGTTTTTCAATAATGTATTTTAATATTTTTATGTACGTAGGTATATATATAAACTTTTTTTGGATAGAAAAAGTTTCTTGAGTATAGAACTTTCTGAGAGCAAATTTATTCTAATTGGCAGCTACATTATAGAGGACATTTTTTGATTTTCCCAGTATAGTTTTCATAAATGTAACGAAAAACTACTGACCTTGAAAAATAATTATCTTAAATTGGATTTTATTAAATAAACAAAAAATGGTCATGGTTACCGACTTATATTATATAATATGTTGATATGCCATTTTCACTTTTCTATTTAAAAACGTGTTTACCAATATACAAGCATAAAAAACATCACTCCAAAACCAATACATCCTCAAATTTCTTCAAAATGTACGCCTATGGTATTAGTTAAATTTTAGGAAAAATATAAATTAATATGATATACATTTGGTTCTATTCAAATATTAAATTTTCAATTTAACTAACCATAAATAAACATTTTAATCATAGAGAATTGTCAGAAGAACATATTAAAAAGTTTCATAAAAATACAAAATAGTTCATTGATTAAAATCGTTGGTTGAGTAAATTTTATAGATTATTTCCTATATTATATTACGTATTATTTTTTTAAATGTTATTAATCAAAAGTCCATGTTTCTGTACATCCTCTGTAGTCTCTATGTTGTACCTATGAAATAAGAGGGAGAACTGAGGGATAACAGCAGAATGTACATATTTCCTTTCATAATATGGATATATAGGTTATGGTTTTGCGTGGGCCGAAAGGCTCGACGTCGGGCATGGGCCGTTGGTGTGTTATATTAAGTTTGAAAAAAAAATCAAATTTCTATATTCAAAAGTTAAGTAGAGATATTGCTTTGATATTATAACATCAATGTACTAAACTATTAAATTAACTATATAGTGTAATTTTCAAAATGTTGGTATCTATACCTATCTACAGGTAGGTACACGTAAAAAAACGACCGGTAAATAAATATAATAGATACTTAATATAGTATGTATTATTGTTTAGCGTAGCCTTGGGTCAAAATTTCAAATTTTATTGTAAAAATTTAAAAAATAAATAAATATATTATCTAAAAATTTTATTAAAAAAAGGTTTTGCTTGATTTATTTATATTTGATTTGTCTCTACAATATGATCATAAGGTTCTCATACACTATCGGATTTGGACTGTGAGTCAGACCACGCCACCACGGTCCAAAACCAATGTGTACGGAGAAAATTATTTAAGCTCGTTGGTCCGCCAGACGAGCCATTGTTTAGCCAACATTATTTTTGATTTATTTATTCCAGTTAAAATTTCACTATCACATGACAATGCAATAATTAGATAAGCAACGCCATCCTTACGCGGTAAACTTAATTAATTGAATGATAAAGTTTTATTCCTGTGGCTTATTACATTTCACAGTTTGTTTATTTAAAAACATGGTAAATATGTAAAATAATAATTGATCATGAAATTTAATTTTTGGATGGATAGTGTTTAGGCGAAATGGCCCACGAGATTATTACCTTAAAAAATCATTGAAATATTGCCAAGATTTACAAAAATATAATTTATGATTATAATCCATATCAGAATTAGGTACTGATTATAAAACAATCATGGTAATAAAATAAATAAATATAATATTTAATCAAAATATAAAGTTTCTAGAATTTTTTTCATGTTTCAACTTTCAAGTGAATGAACTAAATTTATTTGCTTAAAAATGATTTTCATAAATGTCGTTATATTTTTAATTTTATGTTTCAAATTTTGTATAATTTTCTTGAAAGCTATATTAGGAATTTTAAAAAAATATTCTTTCTTATTTCTAATGCACCTATGTAGGTACCATCTGTGTCCAATTGCCAATTATGAGAGAAACACTATACGAAACCTTTTAAGACATTTTTATTATACAAAAATGCGTTTTTTGAAAGAAAATAAATACGTTATTGTAAAATCAATATAGTATCCTTGTTACAATTTGGAAACTAAAAATATTTCCAATTTTGTTTATTTTTTCAATGGAAATATATAAACACCTGAGGTTATTATAGCTTGTAAAAAAAAAAAAATGGTTATATTTGATATCGTATTAGAAAACAGTGAGTGGGCTTTTTACTAATTGGTTACTATTACAGTATTACCTACGTCGCCTATTTTCACTATTATTTTACATTGTTTCTTAGTACTGGGAAAAATATTAATAATTGGTTTATAAATTATTTATAGGTGCAATCCAAATCTACATAACATTCCTAGTAGGTAGGTTTATTGTGAACAAAAAATGCACATTTTTCGTTTTTATCCAAATAAAGCAATAATAAAAAATGTAATACTTATGTTTTATATAACCTTAATATTTATTAGTTATAATTGGGGTTAGGATGTTATAGTATAAATATATACTATATATATATAATAATATACAATTTATTGAAATAATGCATTAAAAATAAAACATAAAACCAAAATGTTATTTTCATTATATTTATATTTCATATATTATATTTTTAAATTAAACATTTTTTAACTTTATTCGATATAATATAGGTAATTAATTTCTTATATTCAATGTATTTGTCTTACAACAAACTTAATTTTGTGTTGTAAAAAATTAATAATATACTCATTACTCGTATTTTAATATGTAACTCAATTAATAATTAATTATAACATATTTTCATATCGAACTCAGAAACATACCTATATATTTTAAAATACCAGAAATAGAAGGTTTTTTTTACATTTATTACAAAAAATAATAACACTATTGTGTCGAATATTAATTGTGTGTTACAAAAGATTAAAAAACATGCATTGTAAGTTTACTTAAGACTCTCATCGCTACTTTTATTCTGCATTGTAAATATTTTCTAAGATAATTTGATTCAGCGGTCTAATAATTACAATATATTATATAATATATAATATTTATTGTACTCGTATATAATAATTAGGTACAAGCTTAAGATTGCGACGGAAATGTATGTTATATAAAAAGAGACGAATTAAGATTTGACAATGGCTATCTTTACGTATATAATATATATTTGATAAAATTTAAAAATTTAAAATTATATTTTAATATTAGATACGTTATATCTATAATTTTATTATTATTGTATTAGAAATTTAGAAATTCGAAAAATCGCATTAAATGTCAACTTTAAATACACCAAAGAAATGCAAGAATAATCTTTAGATTTGAATTTGCACATAATTATTAGGTGTATGAAATAGACTTATAGCTATTACTTAGCAATAAATATTTACACATAAACAACTTTCAAATACTCTAGTTATTATAAATTATAAAGTAGGTATCATGTTTTAACATATTTTATTGGCAGTATAAATTGTTGAATTGAATAAATTGTTTTGGCTAAAGAATTTTTTTACTATAAAAATATTAAAATAATAACCATACTTTTATGAACATGAATATTCACGAAAAATAATTTAGAAATGTTCAAATGTACAATAATTTTTTTTTTTTTTTTTTCATTTATTACTTAAAACTCTTTTATTCTAATCCTAAAAATAGTATTGATTTAGTGTACATATAAGTAGATAGGTACTTACTATGGTATTTGTATATTTGATGATTAGTTGCAGCGTATTATTAGGTTTTCACTCAAGTAGTACCTACCATGGAATTTTTTTTATTGTAAATATTTCAAATCATAGGCTTTTTCTTAACCTTTTCTTTATTAATGTTAATTTCAAAATTCTTCTAGGAACCCTATCATACGCCTTCTTTAGAACAATGAAAACTATATATGACTTCCTCATATTTTTTCTATACTTTGCTACTATCTATCTTATATAAAATATTGGCTTCATTGTTAACCTCCCAGACCTAAACTCAATCTCATTTCTCCTAACTACATATGTCTCATACCTTAGTTTCTTATCTATTATAATTTTCCAAATCTTCATCCTATGACATAAGTTTAATCTCTTTATAATTCCCACATTTCTGTACACTTCCTTTACCCTTAAATATTAGTACTACACAACTTTTTTTCAACACTTCTGGAATTTTTCCTCCAATTAGTACCTACCTTATTAATGAACATGGTCGTCCATCTTATATATAAACTCCCTAATACTTTCAATACTTCTGTATACTTAATACTGGTACTCCATATAGTCAAACGGTTTTCTTATTTTAAATTATTCGAACCATACTCCACACTTCTTCTTCTTCTATTAGGTAATGATATCTAACGCTATATTTTTTGAGTATAGATTTAGTCATATACGATAATAAATCGCTTTTGATATTTTTACACATATATATAAAACTGTCAAAACTAACAAAATATTAGATTTATTGAAATAATTTATTCATTATTGATAAAATGATTTATAGTAGATATTAATACTGCCTAAATAATATATTATATATATTTACAATTATTAATTAATTATCATTTTCTAATAAAACTGTTGTACCTATTTTAAACATTTTACCACTAGCGCAACAATTAATTTACCTACAACAATGCAAAATATTATCTTGATATCTCTCAACAACGATATATAATATTATAATATTGATATATAATATATCAAATATATACCTATGTTAAAATATTTCAAGGTAAATGATTAGATAACTTTTAATTGTATTTTTTTATAAATAAATATCTATACAAGTACCTACCTACCGACCTATTTTTTCTGTGGAATATAATAAATCCATTGAGATGAAATTTTATGAAATTATTTTAAAAAAGTATTTAAATACGTTAACTCAAATACTTTACACTATAGTCAACATATCTAGATACTCAATAGCTAATTAGAATTAGAATTAGAATTCTTTAAAACTTGAATTTACGATTTATTGTTATCTTATGTTTTATTTATAATTTATAATTTCCAATCAGATATTATGCAATTGTCAATTATTGCAAATATTATATAGTTTTCGTTTATACATCGTTAATTATCTACTTTTTAGGACTTGAAACCAGTAATTTCCAGGATCTATGGGAACCTAAAAACCGATTAATGAGGTTTACCTATGTGAATTGTTGATACTGGTAGGCAATAAATTACCGCGGTTACTGGAAGAAATTTATTTGTAAATATTATTAATTTAAGGTTTATCCAATACATTTTTAATTACCAATTAATATAACTAAATAATACCTACAATATATCATCTACCTACTTTAGAATTATGTTATTGATGAACTTATTGTTATTGTCATACATCATAGTAATAATAAATATTATACTAGTACCACTGAACATTCGTTTCAAATATATAACAACACATTTTGTTCAGATTGCGAATTTGGATTTTAATGTTATTGAAATATTTTAAAATATTTTTATCTAGATTGAACTTGAAATCCATTAATTCAGATTACTAATATAGTATTAGTACAATCAGTAATGATTATGTAATCCGGTTCAAACGGATTATAATATATTTATTAATTCGGATTAGTCCAGATACAGATTGATCCGGATTAGATTCTTAGCACTAGTATTTAATATATGTACCTACTTAATCGTATACATATTATGTTGATGATGAGTATTGAGAAAATCGCTCTAAATAATTGGATTATCGATAACGAATAATTAGATCTACTAATAATAAAAATAAATAAGTACGAAAGCATTTTAAGTAGGTTATACAATAAACCTACATACCTATATATTTCTATCATACTATAGATTAAATATTACGAGAATATTTTTAGTAGTAGTAGTAGTAGAATATTTGTAGTAGCTTAGTAGGTGGTAGATGGTAGTAGTATTTTGTATGTTTTCGTGAAGGTACAAAAACATAAATACAAAATATAATTTAGCATAAAACAACATTTTATTATAAATGTGTATGGTATATTGTATAATATATTTCAAATATCTACCTAAACTTAATCAAGTCGATAAAAAAATTACAGGGAAATACTGGGTGATACTAAAATCCGGTTTTATAGTGGTTACCGGTAACACTCATAACGGTTAAAAACCGATTACCAGTATTACGGTATAACTCGTAAATTTATCTAAGTATGTATAATATAAGTAGGTATACCTACTATTAATGTTGATTTTTGGCTATAGGCATGTTATATCTTATTAATGATTGAGTGTTAATATATAATTATTATTTTTTTATAAATGAATACAAATTTGAAAAAAAAATTGGGAGTCCAAATTTTAACCCACTAAAATTGTACTATATTTTGTTACACCAATATCTTTTTGAACCTAAAAATGTATATAGTTTTTTGATTCAAAACAGTGAAAAGATACGTTCTATTCATTATATAATGTACATTCACGAGAATCACTTAAACTAGGTATTTAAACTGTATAATTTTTTTTAGATATCGTACATATTTATCATAATATCATTTTCTATAATTAGTATAGATAGATTACGGGTATTGTAGAAATATCTGATCGGCTTTTAGTAATATATAATTATAATAAAGTTTAAGGTATAGGGCAACTTTAAAACAATTATATCCAATATAAAGTATGTACTGTGATATAAATTTAGATATACAATTAGCAACTATAAGTTATTAAAAGAAAATATATATATATCTTGAATTGCAATATTGGTAGGGAACCGAAATATAATAAAAAAAAAAAAATAATAATACTATTAGGGTAAATAATATAGCATCTACACAGTATACACCACGGAGCTCTTTAAATTGTATATTCCAATGTATGATGAAATTATAGGTATTAGATAATTCATTACTAGGAGCATTACCCTAATAACATCACTTGTTTAGGAATTATAAAAGGAAAAGTTTTTTTATACCTTATTTCTATCGTCAACATATGGGTATCTTACAGATTTTATCGATATCGAGTAAAAAAAAAAATTTTAAAAAAGGACATCTTTAAAATATCTAATTGATAATTGATAATCACTAAAGAAATTAAGTATGCTCTTAGTACCTATACTGTATAGGCGGACATTTTGATATCTATTTAGCGACTATATAAGTTATCTTGTGTTGGGATATCGGTTGAAATCCTTAGGGATAACATAGTAGGATATTCACGCCATTAAACTGAATAATTCGAATATTGAAAAAATACCAAATACCTATTAAAAAAGTATTTAATAATAAAATAAATGTATAAAAAAAATATATACATATAATATAATAACTCAATATATATAAATTGTCATATTGGTAGGCACATTATGTTTGGAATGTTACACCAATTTTTTATTTATATAAACCAGACAATAAATTGACAAGAAAAATATGGAATAAATATAAAATAATAAATTAATGGGCGGAAGCTTTAAGTTAAATATTACTGAAAAACGCAATTTTTAACTAAGGACTGTTAACATTTTAACTAGTTTTTATAACAATATAACCGTTATTACTAATTAATAAATTACAATTTATTCGATGATATAGAAAATATTTTCATTGCCGGGCATGACAAAGCCATAGGAGAAATGCCGTCGAGATATTTTTGAGGTATCACATCACTTTCACCCGGCACTTTTGGCCCAGCAAAGATTCAATATAGCCGTAGTACAGCTGTGTATTGCCAGTAACCGTGCAGTTTATACGCGTACATGTCTTCTCATGATTATTTATAAGTATGTTTTACATTCTCGGATCAAGGATGTTCGAATATTAACAGTTTTGTTTTTTTTCATTTGCATTTTATAATTATCTGGTTTCGACATGTTTTAACGAGTGCTGTTGTTAATATATTATTATAACAAATTTCATTTGGATACCTGTATATAGGTACATATTATACCATACATGTATACACAGTTCCTTGTTTAACAGTATAACAGCGTTCTTGTTGTTAATATATATATACCTATATATAATGTTTCTGGTACAACAATCGTTCGGTTAATTATTTGCTACTACTTCTTGTTACAAATAATAATAATAATAATAATAATAAAAAAGGGTAAGTTATAAAATTAAAAATGATTGTAATTTTTTTTTACCTATATCTATAATATAAATATTATATATTATCTATTCTCATAAATCTTAGAATATTTAGGTAGGTATACAACAAAAACACGTGTTTATATAATTTATAGGAGTTTGCACGCCAAGTGATATTTATTAGACCGTATAATTTTGTACTGAAACTAAAAATAAGGAAGGCATATAGGTATACCTTATAGGTACCCAAAACAATAACGAACGACTCAAGTAAATCGCGTTATTATAATATTGTAACAACGCTTTGTTTGCAGATAAAGTGTCTACCTACAGGAATTTATTATAAAAAAAATTACAATCATTTTTATATTTTACCTACCTAAATATTCTAACATTTACGAGAATAGATATATTATTATACATCTGTACATTTTATGTTGTTTAATGTTTTTTGGATTGTCAAAAATTAAAAACGATATGCGGTGCATATTTATGCATATTTCGTAAATTTTGAGCTTTTAGACATATTTTATGAGATTAGGAGCTGATAGAGGTATTATATAGGTATAATATCATTTTATTTCGCTACATTTTATAGTATTCTCAGTGATATAAAATGTATTATTTTGGTAGATATTTTTCGACAAATTTTGAAAAAAAAAAACTGTAAATTTATAACTTTAAAATATTAAATTTTAGATACAAGTATAGTCAAAAATATTTTTAATTGTATAATAGACCTTTAATTTTCAAGTCGTAGTATTATATACCTACTTGTATTTTTTTTAAAAATCCATATTTTGTCATTTTTAAAGTGTTGATCTCGTGCTTATTATAGTTATACTAATTATTTTATATTAGTTTTGTTATTAACTAAAAACAATATTTGTGTTGAGTTATATATATATATATATATATATTGTATATTATATATAGTGTTAATTAATTAAATTGAAAATAAAGAAATTGCATGTTAATTTATTATTTTTGAATAGTCAGTAGGTACCGTTAAATTGATATAATAGGATATTTTCTTAAATAATTTCGATTTTAGGTAACAGGATTTATTTTTTCGTAATAATATTACCTATACGGATATATCGTGTCATACATGTTTAATTGACTATTATGTGCGTGTAAGTAATACAAATTAGTAACAGTCATAATATAGAAAATTAAATATATATCAAGGATAAAGAATCATACCTAGTTGGTCTACAGATATAAAGACAACTTTCTTGTTTATTTTCATATATACAAATACGTATTATGTATACGTTTAATTGGAGAATTTATAGAAACAGCCATCAGTAAGTTTTGCAGAATTATTTTTTTTTACACAGTTATCCATGACAGGTTTTCAAAATGTATAATGTAATTTTAATGGGACAATGCTATAGTTGCCATAATAACAATGCATGCTATTTACAAATGTTATATAAATAATAATTTGAAATTATGCTATAGGTATGTAATATAGTCAGGACGATATTTGATGAAACTAAAATTATCATGCACATCACAATAACAGCAACTTTAGTTATTACTGCTATTATTTGTATAATCAGCTGTTGCCAATCGGTAGCAGTACATCCGTCTAAAACACTTCGATTAACGAAAAGTAAGTATCCAATAACATAAGTAGGCCTATATAATTATTTATAGGTATAAATAATTTATACAACTTTTAAAGA
Source organism: Pemphigus obesinymphae (assembly GCA_025469235.1). Taxonomy (NCBI): domain Eukaryota; kingdom Metazoa; phylum Arthropoda; class Insecta; order Hemiptera; family Aphididae; genus Pemphigus; species Pemphigus obesinymphae. The sequence goes on from JAIPRL010003601.1 coordinate 15,585, forward strand.
TTGTTTTAGTTAAATTTCGTTCTTACATATATTGTAAATAGAAGTAGAGGCAAAGGGCCTAAATAATCTCTAAGAAACGAAAATAAAATTTATTCTAAAATAAATCTGATTTTAGAGACCAAATTAAACGGGCTCAGCATTACATCTACATCAAACTATAATAGTACAGAAAACACAACAAGCAGTAGACGAAAAAGACGACCAGAAATGCAACAAAAATCAAAAAAGAAGAAGGCGAGATTTTTTGAACAATTTTGTAAGTAAAATTTGTTTATGTACACTAATGTATATACTTATAAAAAAAATAATGTATACGCGATGACACTTGTACATTATATCTCATCACTAAGCACATGAAATTTATGTTAAACATATCAATATCCGCATCGAAGAAGATCGTAACTAAATTTTTGCCACTTTTGAGTTAATACTGCAGTCTGCTACGCAATTTTGTCTATTTCCTACGAAAAGAGTGGTATCAAAATGTTAGCCAAAGAGGTTGTAAAATACAATTATAAAATGTCCCGAACACTAGGTACTGTTCTCAACGGAAAAGTTGTATGCTTAGTAAAGTCCATAGAAAACAAAAAATTTATTAGCGAAAAAAGTAGTATCTTCTGATTTTTTTACTGTTTTATTTTTAATGCAATTTTTATCAGAATCAAAATACTATTCGATTTTGTGACTTATTTAACATTAAAACTTAAAATTGTAATTTTGTTTATTCATTTCATTACGGTTCGAATATTTATAACGTCAAAATTGCAATTCTGTTTATTTTAATTATATTTTGTGAAAATGTGTAACTGTATATAATATAGGTAACTAATAATTGAATAAATTAAGTGAACTAAGTAGGTATAGAAAAAAAAACGAATAATTTACTCTTAAATAATGAATTTGGAGGTTTGTAGATATCATTTTTATTAACACGTAGGTATTTTACTTCATTTAAGCTTCTATTCTAGATAGATATCTCTACTGAATCTATATTAAACAAATGATATTTAATATATTTCCATAACTATAGTTGAAATTGGTACCTATCTAATAATTATTAGAGTAATTACTTGGGCCCGGGTGTTGATGACTTTTGAATTTTTTTTTAGATGATACTTTCCTTACTAAAAATATTATTCAATAACATACGGATATAATTAACTCATTTTTATTTTTCATTTTTGGACTTTTTTTTCATTTTTTAGGTCATTTTTTAACATAATTTTTTGTAATTTCAGGACATTTTTTAAACTATTTTTCAACAATTGACAGAAAATCATAAGTTTACCATTTTTTTTATTTTTATTATTTTACATAATAGATATAGTTTTTATTATTTTATGTAATATATATTTTTTAACTTACAATTTAATACTTGTGCATACATTTTAGTATTAAAAATGTACCGTAAATTACACCGTGAAAAGTTCGAGAATAACTGCAAATAAGAAATATAAAATAAGCCGTATAAATATAATACATAGGTATATAGGTACCTACCTAATACAATACATAATTCAAATAATTTAAACAATTTTAAAAATATTTTTTTATGTTTTTAGATTATAAATTACATTTTTTAAGGGCATTTTTGTAAGTTTTTAGAGAATTTTTTTGTCTCATATATGTATTTTTTAGATCATTTTATAGGATTTTTAGTGCATCAACATCCGGACCCTAGTAATTACTAATTAGAGTATAAATATGTATACTATTTGTGCTTTGAGACTTATATAATGCTATATTCAGACTATATAAGGTTCAAAGATTCAGAAATTAATTTTCATTTAAAATTTTTCAACTTTAAATACCTATGTTATTTTATTTATCGTAATATTTATCTTATAATGCAATTTAAAAAAATCTATTTACGTTATAGCTTATTAGATATTTTTCTAAAATTTTAGTGTAGATAATCATGGATTATATACTTATATGACCTCACACGAATAATATTATTAACAATAATAGATGTAAACTTGTATAAAATATAATTAATATAATATATATATATATATTATACGGATTGAAACTATTTTATGAAAATATATCGTTTCAAACTATCATCCATATAGTTTTCTTATTGCAAACACATTGTGAATGCATTATTTATAAATGAATACGTAAACATTTCTAATATTTTTTATAAATTTTTGGATCATATTTTTCCTGTAGTTATAAGATCATACAATTGTATTTTTTCAAGATATTTTTATCATTTTTTTTTAGTTCATCAACATCCTATCTCTATTTATAAATTAGGTATATAATATGGTATTAATAATGTACCAATATACATTTAAAAAGGTTGGATAAACTATATTTATAATTTTATATCTACTTCAAAGAAAAAAGCGAGTTGACTGCACCTTTAAAATCGAGATGAATCACATATATAGTTATCTTTAGTTAAATGGTAGAATGTATACCCTAATTTTGTTTAAACTAATCTTTGAAATATATATTTGACTACAAATATAATATATATTAGCTATGCATTTTTTGTCTGTCATTATTCCTAGTTATATTTAGGTACATTAGAATAATGTATTCACATTTTCGATCGGGTAAAATGCGCGTTTTTCTCCACTTGTACTTATATAGAAATAGATACTGGGTGTGTTATAGTTATCTATACACTATATATATATATACTATCAGTGCGTTCGGTTGTTTTCAAATAATTGTATCGATATATTGGTGATAATGATATGTGTAGATATTTTATGCAACAATATATTAGTATACAGTAAAAGCACAGTTATGACGTTTAAGAGTGTTATTCCGATCTATAATTATGTGGAGGGGTAATAATACGTACAGTCAAGTGTTCGACCATCAGCTAACGTGCCGATTAAGAGAAAGTTCACGGTAAAAGAGCGGCACCGCGGTGCGGAGACACTTAAATATGATATAGTCTGCAACATTCTGCACAACTAGTCTTTTGTGTGGTGTTGTGGCTCTCAGTCGGTTTACTTTCATAATTTTTTCTTCATTGTTAAATATTGTTTCGGAGAATAAAGACAACTTCATTATATTTATATAATCTATATATATATATATTTGTAGTGTGTGCTGATGACCGAAATGATAAAAATGTAAACGAAACGGAAAAAAAAAAAATACATGTGAAAAATAACGACCGTAAATGTGAACTGCCGTTTTATTTGTCATTATTTTATATTATAATATAATACATATATCGTCATATTAATAGTTACACAATAGGACAGTTTTCTCGTCAGATAAGTGCACGCGTCTATTGTACAGAAAATTTCTCATCCACGTGCATTCAGCGTAGTATACCGTATTAACGCTCTATTGAAATCCGTTTTTTTATTTCTCTATATCGCGTATAGTATAATAATAATAATAATAGAAGATAGAAGATAGAAGATAGTGGAATACGCTATATTGAATTCGCGTGTGCGATATTGTCAACGACCGAACGTGTGCGGGGTAAGTGAAAAGTTTGTACGCTAGTCGTTTGTTTTTTTTTTTTTCTTCGCCGGCCGAAGAAAATAGTTCGCAATAAAGTTTGGCGCGGTTATAGATATCACAAAGTGTAAATCCGAGTTTTTTTTTTTTTCTTTTCAAAAACCGTTTCCGTAATTTACAAATTTTCGATAAATCGTCGCGTCCGACATTAATACATTATTAATACGTAATAATTAACAACGTGTAATACATTATTATTTATCGCCGTAATTCTATATAGTACACCGCCGCCACCGCCGCCGCCCCCGCCGGACGCTATTCGCGGTTGTTTGTTTTATTTATTTTCGCCGCGAGTGAAAGTGAACGTGTGTGTGTGAGATAGAAAATATCGAAATAATAATAATAATAATAATAATAATAATAGTATTATAACGACGACGGCGAAGGCGAAGGCGACGAGGACGACGACGACCGCGACGACAACTTCGCGTCTAACAGAAAGAAAGTGGATAGGTACACACGCTCGTTGCGCGACATTGTGTGTACGCTTCGGAATCCAAGGTAAACCACTAGCTGTTACTCCCATATAGTTATCCCGAAGTGATAGTTTTCGAACGATATACGCGTGTGTATATATATATATATGTATAATATATCTACGGTGTTATTATAATCGTACTTATTCGCTCGGTCGCCATCGTATCATACACCGCCGCGTAGCGTATAATAATAATAATATAATAATAATAATAATAATAATAATATAATATACGATTGCCCGGACGTGGGCGAAAGAAGAAAGCGGGGCCCGTGTGTTGGCCGAAAACTTTGCGTGCGCTCATCCGATCGGCCCGAACACCCGACGCCCGCCTTCATCTGACATCCTGTGCATTGTCGTCGGCGGTGGTGGTCGCGCGGATCTGACGTAACGACATAATAACGCGGCTATAATAATATCGCGGTTATATTGCGGCCGTATAGGTCAATGTCGGGACAGTACGTCGCCGTAATAACGACCGATCGTCTTGCCGTAAAAACGTGTACGCACACGTCATTATAAATATACGCGTCGCCAATACACCTACCGTATACGACGACGACACTACAATAGAGATCGTATTGCGGTGTATATATATATATATATATATTGTTAATAATAAAAATAGCCGTGATGAGGTCACAACGCTTAACCGCCAGTGTCGTAATGATGGCCGTGTCGTTGTGTTGCCACGGCGTGCGGTTGACTTCGGCGGACGTCGTCGTCGACGGCGATGCGGTCGCGTTTCTCGCCGCGCCGCACCGGACGTCCCTGCTCGCCGACGACGCCGGTGTGGCGTCTCTGTCGCCCGTCCGGTCCAACGGCCGGCACATGTCGGCTCAACAACGGCGGACTAACCGCGGCACGGACGACGGCGGCGGCTACGGAGTCGACGACGGTGACCGCGCAAGTGACAACCACGACGGCCGCCGGACGGTCAACACGTATCACCACGTGAACGACGGTACGGCGTCCTCGGACGCCGACGGAGGCGGTTGGATTATCGGCGGCAGCCGTCGACGGGCGTCGACCAGCGCGCACAAACAATACCACCAGGACAAGAGCACCGCGGTCTCCGGCGGCGACCAGCAACGGCCGGTGACGGTCATCGGACAGGAGGCACAGGAGGCGGCTTCTTCGCTGTCCGAGGTGCAGGTGGTCGTCCACCAGTCGCCGCACCGTAACGCCCTACACGACCAACAGTCGTCGGACGCGTCGTCCAAGTGGTACTCGAAACGGTTGTCGTACGCGACCAAGTCGTCGTCCCCGGCCACGCCTTTGCACCAGCAGGCGCCGGTGGCCGCAGGAAGTAACGCCATACTGTTGGCCGAAGTGCTCGGCCAAAAATCCGGATTCAACGGCACCACCGGCGGCAAAGGCTACTACGGGTCGACGGCGGCGACGATGTCCGGTTCCAAAGGCTTTCAAAACGATCTCATGGACATGTTGGGTAAAAGTATGTGACGCGTCCGTTTTTACGCGACGTTTTCTTTTTACTCGCCGTATCATTAATTAAAATTAACGTGTCGAATAACGTAGTCAATCTTATTATATATTTTATAAAAAAAAAAATAATAATAATTTGTACATGTTCGAGTACCAACAGAGCATACCATTTAAATACCTACTCGAACATATTCTATACCATTTGTAAAGTTGACTTTAAAAAAAAAAATCGTTTTTGGAATTTCGAGTTTGATTTTGAAGTTCAACACCTGAAATGCATGACATAACATAGATGTACAGTATTTCAACAAGGATAAAAAAATATTTCAAACAATCGATCTGTCTTTGAATTCTATAGGAATATTTAAACGCACATAATTATACACCTTGTTACCCAAATTTAGTGTATCGTGTAGGTACCTACCTACCGTTTAAATCGATTTCAGATTTTTTAAATGGTATTTATATTATGTTGTTTTGCCAGAAAATTCAGGAAATTTCAACTTTTACTATTTACTTTCAGTTATTGCGTTCTTTCCGAATTTAATATTATATATTTTATGCGTCTTTGAAATCCAAAATTTTAATTATAAGAAACCTCTCAAAAATTTACGAAGTTTTACAGATTTTTTGATAATTTTTATTTTTTATTTTTTTTTTTTTATATATATATACATATGTACAACATTGATCTTGATCATATTGACTTAAATTTGACTTATACCGCCGACTGCCAGTATATATACGCATATTACCTATATACGTTATATTATTTACTATTCGTATCCCTTCATACAAAATGCGTAATAATCGTTGTGTCACGACTCACGGATTATAGATCTGTGGTTAGACGAACATCAATCGTACAATAATAACAATAATATGTACTCTTCAGGTTTCATAAAATATAAAAACGATGCACCGCCACGCAATTGTTTGTGTAATATCCGGGGAGGAACTGTCACGAAAACACGCGGAACTTAGACTATACCTATAACTTAACCTACGCAATGGATGGTTGACATTTCCAATTGATTAAAGGCAGATGAAAAAAAATAGATATATAATCATCGGAAAAAAACGATATACCGGGAGCCGTCACCAATTGGTAGACGAAAATTATTTGAGGGGAAAAAAATACAAATAATTAATCACGGTTCTGAGATTAGTTTTTTTTTTTTTTTTTTCGTTATCGTCATTATATATTTCTTAAATTCCGTGAAGAAATCACTATCGTTTTTTTCCTTGGTCTAATAGGTACCTACCCGAGAATCTCGATAATGCTATTCCTGCTATACCTGTAGTTATAGCCGATCATAACGTGGTTTTCAATCAGACAATTATTTTGAATCGTTTTATTTCATTTATCATTTCAACTCGACGAATTTAGTGAAATATTTATCGAACTATTTCGTACACGATAATATTGGTAGGCCCGGTACCTATATACAGTTTAAATTACACACACATATATATATATATATATATATATTTGTGTGAATAGGTACGTTTAACTTTTTTTTTAATCTGAAACCGAAACGGTCGTAGTAATATTCATATTGCTATTCCCGGGTGTTTATCCCGGTTAATGATCGTTATGGGATTATGCGTGCAAATATTTTTGTTTCATTACAATTATTATAATCGCGTGTTTCTAACTTTAATTATCTTTGATGATGATCGTGTCACACATATGTGTAGGTAAATATGGTAATATACATAGGTAGGACGCCGTTGGTTTTTCGTTCATAATAATTACGTTGTGTTTGGATTTCATTTAGGTAGGTAGGTGTACGTTTTCAATGACTTTCTCCGAGATTAAATCCAGAAAAACCCCTTACACCACGAAATAATTTAACGATATTTAGGAATAGACACCTCGAAGCGATTCGCCCAAAGAAATTCCATCTACAGCATTATTTTGTACCCGGTGGCTCCTACTATCGTAGGCATAGATATTATTATTTATTATTGTATTTAATAATATTATATACCTAGGCGTGTACCTAATACCTATATATTATGTGTTAAATATAAATAAATAAATAAATAAATAAATAAAACGCCGAATTTCCAATGTTGGGTAATAAGACGGCGGTCTTGAAAATTATATATGGACAACGTGTAGACGGGTGAAAATCGTATCATATAACTATCTATATTTTTTATTTGTGAATACCTACATACATACATATTTACATTTTAAATCCATATTCATGAGTCATACGTATGCGTTTCTGTGCTGTTTGGTGAGATTGAAATCATTTTTAGCAAACGTTACGATTTACAATATATGTAATTTTTAAAAAACCAGTGCGCGTGCATGTGTGCCCGTTTCTAGTAATATTAATAAATAATTATACACATCACGATGTTTGTGTATATACACATAAACGAAAGCAACAACACTATGGTCGTGTGGTTTCACTTTCTTTATCATGGCCGTCTGATGTTTTTCCTTTCTTGATTTGTTATACTCGTCTACAACTTGCCACGGCCGGTGACTTGGTCAAACTATACTGCAGAATAACGTACATCCATATACAAACCTGTATTATAGGAACGGAAATTTTTATTTAATACCTACACATTAAATGTATAAAGTTTTTAACCAACGGTACCTAATTTTATTCATTCGCATTAGTTTCTATGTTTACGATAAAAAGAAAACGGTTAACGCGCCTTCGTATTTTATAATATGTTACGTTACAAATAAAACATCGCGCGTATCATTTGTTTCAAAAATAAAACGAAAACATAAAAAAATTAGTTACATAGCATTGGCATTATATTTCCAAATAATTTAATCGTAATATTGTTTTCGTTCCTTTTATTTGCTAACTTATAATATTGTAGATAGATGTTTACTGTTGATTTATTGCAACAGGTACCTACCTACCTATAATATTATATTGTATTATACCTATACATGATATGTTTAAGACTTAAATGCGGTCTTAGATTTCATCAAGTTCGATTACTTTCCTATCACACTAGAAATTTCTCTGTGTAAAATTAATTTCAAAGTTCAAACTTTATGAGGCAATTAGTTGTTTTCAAAACTAATGACTATATTATAGTATTTGTTATTACAAAAAATGCGTCACGTTATTATTTCTATAATGTTGTATTTTATTTTTATATACCTAGCTTAGAAAAATCGTGTGTAGATAATTAATTTATATGGTCATCAATATATAAAGGCATTTTTCTCTTTAATGGGGGGTTTTTACTGCAGATAGTATATTAGTCTATATTTCGAATAATTTCGCATTTTGTTTTTTAATCACGCTGTGATATGTATCTATATGATATTATACAACTTAAGTATAAAATATTATAAATTAAGCATAATATACAAAATATGAACGCCATTTAAAATTAAACAATAGCCCGTATTTTATAAGTTGTTACGATATTATTTTTTATCGAAAAATACGAGTTTCTTTTGTGGACATTTGTCACAAATCACGTTCTTCCAAAATGTGCAGTATTTCACCAATTTCGCACTATTATTGTAATTACACATTCATGATGTATAATGTGCATAATATACTTTACGCAATAATCTACCAAACATAGTATTCAATTGGTATATTTTTATGCTATTATTGTAAATTTATTTTCTTGTTTTTTTTTTTTTTTTACATTATTCACACAGTGATTCCTCAAACGTGTTGGTACAACGGTAACAAATTCGACTGCGGACTGAGTATATCGTGTGTGCTCGAGGGTGGAAAACCCGTGGATTTGTGTAGCGGTGGGATGATTTGGAGCTGTTGCATATCCAAAGACAAAGCTCCGACGACCGGTGGATCGACGTCGTCTTCAACGTCCATGACGGCGACTGCGTCGAATTCGGTGGGAACAATAGAAAACGCCAGTGAGTTTTTTTTCTCCCACAAAACCGTATTTCAAGATCGTAAAATATGTTATAAACGAATAATAATGATAATATCAGGATGCTATTTTTATCATACAATACGTCATGATTTTGTTGTGTGCAATTATAATTAACACACACGTACTGTAGAAATGTGCGACGACACAATTCATTATAATAATCGCGTTAATTTCTCTCGTAGATACATTATGATTTCATTATAATCAGAGCAAAACTTTTTTTTTTATGGTCTTATTATTGTCATGGTTCTCATTCGTGTTAAAATCTTAATGAGTAAAAATGACAATAATAACATATGTGTACTCGCAACATTTTTGTAGGTACCTATTCATATTTATTTTATACCACACACACAAACCGAACACCGAGACGACAGACACAATACCACATATTTTATATGTATGTAAGTAGGTATACTATTATAATTTGATGACACACATGTCTATATCCTATTGCCCGTATTCGCATATGTCATTGTTATGATGATAATTCGTAGACATTATCTATCTTGTTCTCCATTGTGACATCAATAGGTAAAACAATGAAATAATATAATATAACATCGTGTTTGTAACATATACTTTAATAATTTTGGAACAAACACGATAGATAATATACGGGTCATACGATTTATATAATATTACGAATACAACATAACATGTTCTTCTTATATTATTATGATGGACATTTTTACGTCGTATATACCTACTTATGTGAATCATAAATATTTCCGCCAAAAAACACATATTATATTGTTACGTTATCATGTCCGTTTCCTCTTAATAAAGCTATACAGTTCCTGTTGCAATATCCCGAATTTCAACATCACTACAACGTGTTCGTGCAACAACAACAACAACAACAACAACTACAACAATTACAGCAAATACAGCATCAACAGCAACAGCAGCAGCATCATCACAACCACAATCATCATCAGCCGACGACGGCCGCGAGCTACATTGACAATTACATTAACGACGTCAGTCCGTCGTCGCAGACGTTCATCGCCGACCAAACGGCCAAACCGTCGTACTATTACCAGCAAGAACATCAGCACTACCATCCGTATTACTATCAACATCACAGTCCTGCCGGAAATGGCCATTGGCACCTGAACGGCGGCGGCGGAGTGAGTAGCACGTCGACCAGCACGGCTCTGCCGCCCGCGCAGCAGCTAACGTTCCACAACAATCACGGGAACGTTTTCTATTCCACGCACAAGCCGCCCTTACAGCAGTCCTCGTCGTTTAACCATATCGCAGACAGTGTCGGAAGCGCCGACGACCAACAGCAGCAAAATCAACTGTTACATCACCTTTCGGCCGGTTATCGCGGTAAACTTTCTTCTTCCATATTGAAATCGCACTTTTGGCCGCACACGAAATATTAAAGCACTGCTGAGCACCGCGATATGATATCGTTATCGCAGAATAAAAGAATCAGAATAATGAACACTGATAAGAATTTACACGGGCAGCATAGGACGGCGTGGGAAAATCAGTCGCCATGTTTTCGGATCCGATTTGATCATTCTTTATACTATGTTTGTACCACGGCTTTAGATATTAGGTATGGTTACGCAACGGCCTATATTAACTCATGGTGAAATCCGGACAAAAAAGTTCTTCTCACGTCATATTATAGCGCCCTTGTGGCAGATTATTACACTGCTATAGGCTTTTATTATGCTTTTATTTCCTGTCACTCTATATTGCAAATAGATAGCTCTGCAGTGACGTGAGTTTTTGGTGGTTTTGGGAAGAATCTACAAAGGACGTCTTATCATACGTCGTTGTGTAACCATTCTATCTTTCTATCTAAAACCGTGGTTTAATACCACAGATATAATTCCACGTACCGATATCACAGAATGTTCTGTGATAGTACTGATAGTGTCTATTATGGTATAAACTACTGAATATTCTGTGGTATAAATAATGATAAAATCGCATTCGAAAACATGACGACTGATTTACAGATTTCGGCTTAGTGTCCACTCTCTGCCGTTATCGTCCACGTCACGTGCGCACGTTATTTACTATCGCCATTGATATTGTTTGACACTAATGCTAAAAAAGTTCTTCAATGTTCACCGATTATATATTATTATTGTTGTACATTTGCACATTAGTGTATGGTTAAAAGAAAAAAATGCACAAACGCACGTATCACGGTTTAATTTTAGAGCGGTTATATAATAATATAATGTAGTACGCTCCGTACACGGCACATGACTAATGTTTATGAATCGACAAAAATGACGAAATGCTGAAATCAATCGTTATCTACAGTAGCCACGTAATGATAATATGTATTATATTAAAATATGGTTATTATCTATCCGTCCACATTTAACCTGTAAGACGCACATTGACCACACATATCACGTCTTCGCGAGACGTGCGTAAATGAAAAATAAAGCACAGTTCCAGTACCTATATAGGACAATATTATTGATAATACGATATATTATCGTTTATTCGGTTAAAAAATATGTAAAAATTTAAATCTTCAATCGGCCGATACACGTTTTATCACATGCACATTATTATAATACTCGTACCTACAATATATATTAAACTATAAGAAAAATGCACAGACGCACGTGTCACAGTTTAATTTTAAAACGTATTTTATGTAATATTTAAATAGTATGAATGAACTTATTACACCTCCACGTAGACCGTAGTTAATTGATAAAAAAAAAAAAAGATAAAATTAATCGTAACGGCACCACATATCGCCTTCTGACATCGTTTTGATCTATTCGTCCACTATGTATTACGTAATATTACGTATTTAAGTTTCACTTTGATCACGTCTTTACGAAAATTGTATAAAAATAAAACACGGTCGAGTACGATATAATATTATCATTTATTCAGCTTACACACATACGAGTATACAAACGAGCTTAAAAACTTAAAATCTTCCAATTGTCTGTTACGTTATATTATTTATATTTATAATATATATGCACATAAAATTTACTCGTACAAGTAACTAGATATAAGTAAAACACAAACACTCTAGTCACAGATTGATTTCAGAATGTTTTATATAATATGTAAATAGCACAAGTACACCGTATATAATATACCGTAGTTAATAGATCAACAAAAACGATAAAATTAATCGTTACTGCACCACATGTCCTCGATGTTTTGGTAACGGGCGAACAGCTATAATCTGTCTACTATTTATATGTATTAAGTTGCATTTTTGCCACATGTCACTTTTAACGTGATATCTATCTTCACATCCTCATGCGATATGTATGAAAATAAAGCACTGCTGAGCTCGACATATTGCAATTTATGCAGATAACACACACATGATTATGCTTATAAAAATTGTTAAAAATTATTCAGTATTGACTGTTATTGTTATATATATATATATATATGTTATGTCGAAATTTAAAGAAATAATATGCTATAAAAAATCAAAGAAAAAAAAATGCACAATCGTGTATAATATTATATTATTATATCTCATTCAATAAGCATATTCTAAATGATACCTATCTATTGATAATAGTACTTAAAAAACGACTGCAATAAAATGTATAAATACTAACTACTACTGTATGATGAAAACTATCTACAGATATTATAATTAATAGGCGTTTAGTAGGTATGTAACCAAAATAAATTAGCATTGAAACCGATACATTGTATTAATTAAATTAAATTATTTCATCGACATTTACTATTCGATTTGTTTAACTGCTATAATATATAACGCGTGTTTTCATAAAAAAAAAAATATATGTATATAGCTGTACATAAAATATCTATTTTATTATTAAATTTAAAAAGATACTTTTAAAATGAACTATTAAAATTCAATAATTCATTTACAAAACTAGTTATATTATTAATTGTTATGTAATTTAGTTTCTATATTCTATTTAATTTAATCTCTATAAAATAATGTTCACTAAAACGAGTAATTCTCATTTTTATATTTACTTATAGAATTTCATAAAAAGAAGATTTTAAATGATTATTAAATATCTACGCTTAAAAAAAAAAAAAATACAATTCCTGATGACTAACATATTAAATTGATACTCTTGCCGCCTCTTCCATAAGTTTTATTTTTATGAGATCTCTCATTTCTATTTGTTATAAACTATCCTAATATTATAAAATTTCTTTTCAATAAATATTTGTTAGAATCTCATAGTTTAATATAAAACTGATTCCTATTATTAAACTATAAATTATATTATCAATTAGATACCCCTGCCAATTTATTAAATATATATAGAATTATTTTGTACTTACATGATATATGACATGAATAATTAATATACCATACTAAATATAATTATTTAAATAAGTATTAATATATATTATATATACTATATATATATAAATATATAGGTAGGTATATTATATTATAATATTTTATATTGTATATACTACATACCTACTATTACTAAAAGTTTAAAACTAGTAGCTATAGTTTATAATGTATATTATAAAAATAATCTATAAAAAAAAGAATATGTGCCGAGAGTATTAAAAAAAAGATTATTCTATTATTAATCATTTTGTTTACATTTATAGTATTATTTTTTATAAATATATATTTAGTTTTTATTTTTACAAGAGTATTACATTTTTTGAATTAATTAATTTAAAATATATTTTATATTATAAATCACATTTATAGAATTTCGTGCCATTTGGGATTTTTGAAAATATTTACTAATATAATAATCTATAATATTATTTAATATCATATTTTTTCCAATTATTGTTGTACGTAGACCTATTTTTGATTTGACTATCGTAATAATATAGAAAGTTTATCGAATATAATTTTAATATTGTAAAAAGTATCTAGGATTGAAAATTAATACTTTTGTAAATCCTGTATTTATTTTTGGGGTGGCAATTACGACTCCTTACAACCCCTTCCTCAAAGTTTACGCTACTGATGTAAAAATCAATAATTAACTTTAATGTTATTTGTCGTAATGTAATAATATTTACTTCCTAGACAGCCTGAAAACAAACATTTAAAAAATAAACTTTATGAATTTACTATTAAGTCATAAATATTTAAAAAATAAAATATAGTAACCATATTTCATGTTTTTATGGAATAATTTTAATTTTAAAATTCAATACTTATTATTTTAATTTTTTCTGTATTATGCCTACCTATTTAAAAATCAAAATAAATTAGCTATTTTGTACTTACTTATTTACTATCAAATCGATTAATTGTGATTTAATAATATGGGAATGTATCATCTATTGAACTTATTTTCTTTGCTTTTTTTCATTTGATTGTAATTTCAATATTATTGATATTTTTTACCTTGTGCAGAATTCAGAAATAATATGAGAATTTAATTGTAATAGGTTGTGGAGAATTGTATTCAAGGAGCCATAGAATAGTGGGTGGACATGGGTCAAACTTTGGTACACATCCGTGGCAGGTATGTATAAAATATATTAATTTAGAACTCGGATTTTTATGAATTATGATATCTACTTGATTATATTATACGCTATAGATAAGAAAAAAAATATGTTTCATATATAGTTAACACTGTGCATGAAAATAAGACATATCTTAATACCGTATATTTTAGTACTTTAGTAACCTATATTAACTATACAGTATACTATTATATAATATGTTTCATATTCATTTATATTTCGACATGTTTTTAGAGCATATTTTATGACTTTAACATTATACTTTGGTACTTTTATATTTATATTTTGGAAATTATTTTTGATAAACGGAGAATTTATTTTTGTAATAGTTATATCTATTAAGTAATATTATTATAATAACTGTGAAATAAAAAGAAAATCCGGTCAGTACCTACCTAGAGATTGTACGTAGTACTTTGCTCGTCGGACAGTATACTGGTGGTGGATGCATTGAATCTGGAAGCAATGATAAATCATTTATTTTTTTTGATAAAACGATTCTGAGCAAAGCTTGGTGTAATATTATTTTCCGATTAATAATAATTTTTCGTGGTTTTTGGAAAGCTCTATACCCAATACTCTTACTTCATTTATTCTACCCAAAAAAATTTACCTATATAGGCATACATAAAAAATAAATAATTGTAAATCCATACATTCTTTGCTACGCTCAGAATCTAAAAGTCGGAAATGACCTCTCTAAAGTACTTTCTTCATTAAATTTGAAACTGAAAAATTTGTACGTGTATAGTGATTGGATAAATGTATTCAAAAAACGGGAGAAAAATATCATTGTAAAGTCCAAAATAATAAAACGTTACTGTTTTCTAAAAAATACTATTTATAAGAAATCAACTTCATAATTAAAAAACGAAAATTCGAGCATATTTGATAATTAATAATGTTTATTAATTATTAATCACATATATAAACATTTTTTTTGCACAAATAGGTAAATATTTTATAGAACATTTTTCATACGTATTCAGTGCATATTAATCCAAGCCCTAATTATTATTACTGTTGTTATTCATTTTGCTTATAATAAAAATATATTATTGTTATCACGAAGGCCGCAATCATCAAGTCTGGGTTTTTGTCAAAAAAATTATCATGTGGTGGTGCTCTTTTAAATAATCGATGGGTGGTAACCGCAGCACATTGTGTAGCCACGTAAGTATTAATACATTATAATATTTTGACGCGCGCATCGACAAGAGTCGGGTACAATCATAAGTTAGATCAGTGTTATCAAAATAATGATTAGAATATAGTAGAGATGTGTAGTTTCTCAAGCTTTTTCAAGGTACGATTTCCTGAATAAGGCTACAGCCAACGCCTATCAGAACATATTATGGTTATAATTTATATTTATGCTTTAATGCGTATTGAATTTTATATTAGGTAATGTATGTACAATGTACATAATATATAATAATAATATTAAAAAATCATTTGAAAAATTAATAACATTTTAAGGGATTGTTACAACAAAGCGGTTAAGGAATACGCTTGGTTAACTTATACAATATATACATACCTATATAACTTTCGATATAACTTTTCAACTCGGGTGCCCAAAAAATGTGTGCATTTTTTTCAACACAAAAACGGGACTGTGATTTGACAGTGTACATTTTTAGAAATTGTTTCCAATTTATTATTATAATTATTAGATTTATGTTGGTGAACGAAAATTCGTATTAGGATTTTGATGTTTCGATGTAAAAATTTTACTTTGCGCACGTATACGAAAACATTCGTTTAAGATCTCGAATATATATATTGTATATTTAATTATATTTATCATTAATTCATACGTTTCTATTGCATGTTAAAGCACGGCGAATAATAATTTAAAAGTACGACTAGGCGAATGGGACGTACGAGACCAAGCAGAAAAATATGCACATGAAGAATTCAACGTTGAACGCAAAGAGGTAAAAAATTCATGAAAAAAATTCATTAATATTATTACAATTGCCTGGCTTAAGGAACATTGTATAGTTAAAAATAATGGAATTTTTCATATTTGGACTTTACTTAGAAATTGTATTGATTGTAATTTATTATTGTTATAACTATAGGTACATCCACAGTACAGTCCAACGGATTTCCGTAATGATGTAGCACTAGTCAAAATTGATCATGACGTAACGTATAAACAGCACATTATTCCTGTTTGTTTGCCAAGTGCATCTGCGAAATTAGTTGGCAAGTCAGCAACAGTAGCTGGTTGGGGTCGTACCCGACACGGTTAGTATCCTATATAAGCCATTCATTGCAGGAATAAAATAATGCAATTTTTCATCAAAATTTAATATACCTACCTACCATATTTTTTTAGTTGCATTTCTACGACACAAATTTTTTAAACTAATATTAATAAAAAAAATACATAAAGTATAAAAGATATTTACATATTGCAAATATAAATTCTCCTGTGCAATTAATTCAAAGCCAGCAATCAACATATTATATAATATATTATTAACATATAATATAAACTTAAAAGTGATTTAAAAAAACTTATTTTATAGTCATAAATCATATAATAATCTTAGGTTGAGATTTGAGGTATTTTACGTAAGTAATACATTTCCTTCTTTGAGTTTTAGCACTTTTAACGGAACTTCTTTTTTTGGTACCTACCTATTTTATACTATATTTTTGTGTGTAAAACGCTATAATAATAAGTACCTAACTATTAATGTTTTAAAACGGTTTTTTTTAGCATACCAGGTATACTGTTCCTACCTATTATTAAACAAAATTTCATACACGGTAAACCCAACAAAATTATATGAGTTATGGTCATAGGCCACCAAATAGGGAATACAATTATTAGATGAATCTTAAGTCCTATAATTTTAAACAATAAGTAGTTATATTTTTGTTAATTATTACATTAAAAAATGTGTAATAAAAAAAACTTTTTATGTAACTATAATATAATATAATATTTTTATATATTACAATGAAAATACATTTTTAATAATTTGTATTAATCTTAAAATTACAGCATGTCATTTATAATTTTTCTAAAATTATTGAGAAAATTTAAAATTCAGTTTTTTAAAAAGTACCATCTTTGTTCAATTTTGAATCTATTGATGTATGGTATGAAACTTTGTGACTGCTTTAACTACTTCAAAGTGTAAAAAACCAACACAAAAATATCATTGTAAAGCAGATAGGTAGGTAAGGTATCTACTATTTTATAATATTAATTATTATTACAATATAAATATTGAATAATTATAATAGGGATTTAATCTCGCTATATAAACTCCGTCCCATTTATATAAAAAATAACAATTTTTATGCTTGACACAATATGGTACCTACAAATTATTATAGATAATATTTTTAATTTATGTTTTATTTTTGTATTCATCGTATATATTATATTAAAATTAATTTTTTTTTAAACACAGGAGTTGCAACAGTTCCTACAGTCTTACAAGAAGTACAAGTCGAGGTTATACCGAACGAAAGGTGTCAACGATGGTTCCGAGCAGCTGGTCGCCGTGAAACTATTCACGACGTGTTCCTATGTGCTGGCTACAAAGAAGGTGGTCGAGACAGTTGCCAGGTTTGTAAAACGTCATTAAAAAAAAAAAAAAATAAAGAAAAAAATAAAATAAAATTACATTAATCTATAGGTCTCAATTAAAATTGTGATATATGCGTAATTAAGAGAATATTAACAGAAAATTGAATGATAATAATACCTAAGTATAATGAAATGGTAAAAATAAATAAATGATGCAAAATATAGAGAAAAAAAATACGGGTGAGAGGTATTCTAATCGAAAGAGTGGTTATATAGGGAGGATATAAGGTGGATAAAGAAATAGCCAATAGGTATGGTTGGGGATTTGTGTATGACGTAAATAAGAGTATCTGGCCCCTCTAGTGGCATGTGTGGGAGAAAGATGAAAGTTCGCCATTAACGATAAAGATAAATAAAGTAGGGTAATGTCACGATGAACATATATGAGGGAAATTATTCCTTTATCAATTTCGAATTGGAATATGTTTTAACTCTAAACCATTCAAAGAGATTTTTTAATTTATTTTTCATTGGCATGTCTAAAAATGATACCTACTAAATATCATTGGTATTTAGGCGTATGGCTTTCTCTTAATAGAATTATTTATTATTATTGTGTATCAGTTAGTCTAATGAAAGTAAAGTTAATATATAAATTATACACCCGTTCCCCTTCAAAAAATAGTTTTTTGAGAAAATTTTCCCTAGAAAATGGTTGAAAATGTTAATAGGCAAAAAAATAACTGAGTACTGATTCCTAACAACGTGTTGCGTTAGGAAATTCCCCCCCTAATCTCTCTAAATACGCTTCTGTATAAGGTGTAAGTTAAAAATGAAATAATAAATTATTAAAAAAAATTATTAATCAATGAAATTATTAAGAAATTTAAATTTTGTTTATACCATATTGAAAATTTCCTGCGGTTAATGCACTAGACTTATCTGCAAAACCATTCTGTGATAGTATTATGGTTTATTGTCCATTTTATCATATATCTTTATCAAGTAAATGAATTGTACAACTACTCAATAATATATCTCCGATATTACCAACTCACATCACTATAGTAAGTATGAACTCAAAAGTATAATTAAGATTACTTTAAAAAAGTAATAAAATACAATTTTCTGTTCATTCAATACAATTTTTTTTTTTTATAAGGATTTTATCCTATTAATTTTTTTGAGGATAGTTTTTATTTTATATAAAAATTAACTTATTTTTACAATACCTCATAAGTGCGAATGTTGAGGACGTGATTCATATAAAACCAGAGGCGTCATTTATAGGTAACTGTGAATATTATAAACACACTACTTATTAAAATATTTATATTATATATTATAAATATTCATAAATATATATTATATAAGTTAATTAATATGCTGGTGCATTTGAGCATTAAAGGTAAATTATTAACACTTTTAAGTTAGTGGTGCATTTCTCACACCCTGCCACCCCCAAATGACCACTCTGTATAAAACTTAGAATAAGTATTGGACTATTGAATTATCTTCTTCTTTTTCCTCTGGCATTTTACATTCTCTAAGAGTTTTCATGGCCATTACGATCTGTCTCCATTTCTTTCAATCCTGAACTATTTCTCTCTATTCTTGTACTCTCATCCTGTTAAGGTCTTCTTCCACAATATTCAACTATCTTTCCCTTGGTCGTCTTTGAGATCTTTTTCCCATCGGTTTCCATTCTAGAACTGTTGTGCTTATATCATCCTCTCTTCTTCGCATCACGTGTTCCAACCACTAAAACCTTTGTCCTTTTATGACTATAGAATTATGCTAAAACTTAATGTTCAACATTTTTTATTTTTGTTATTATACTTTATTATTTTTGTAATAATTATTATCAAATTAAATTTTTGAAAATAATATCCTTATTATTGAGACTGCAATAAATTACGTTATGTGTGAATAGTATATTCAGTGGCGTATTTTGGAAAATTTTCCGGGGGGTGTCTAAGATATTAGGGAACTTACCGACCCAATTTTAAAACGAGACAACTCTATACATTATTCCGCGTAAATACATTTAACTTAAAAATAAATTTTACATTATTTTAAATGACTCGGCTAATAGGAACTCTACAACAAATTTAAAAATAGTCCTGTCAGTTTAGTTTCCCCATATGTGGAACAAAAAGTTGGTGATTTCATTTTGATTGAAGTCCCGGTGTATGCATAAAATTAGTTCTTATTCTCTTAATTTGTATGTGCAAGGTCCTCTTTTTTGTGTCATACCACTTTCCTTTCTGAGTAAATTAAATTTCAGAGGATACTCTTTTTTTTAGATACTGAGTAGTTTTAGAGTAGGTAAACATGCATTAATACCAAATGAAAGATCCAGACTTTATCTAAATTTTAATATAGGTGATTTTTAATGAAATATTTTTAGCTAAAGTTATGAGCCTTTGATTAGTTGTACAATTAAATGTCGGTTAACTCTGTTTCTAATTATTTAAAAAGTAACCCCTGACAAAATGTAGACGAAATCGTTTTCAATTTTATATAGATACATTTTCGCACTAGAACTGCTCAATTTCTCAGAAAGTGTATTTTCTGAATCATATTTGTATATATATAAAAAAAGAAGCTAGAATCTGTGTTTTAATACTTATATAAGGGATATTAAACAATTTTAAAACAAACACATTTGCTGTTTAATTTAGATATTTTTAATAAGGAGTAGGTAGTTATAAATATGGCAAACTAAGATTTTAAAATTGGTGGGGGGAGGGTATTTAAATATAGAGGACTCCTCCCTCCCAAAAAAATTACGCCACTAGGTATATTTCTTAGAATTATAAATAGGGAGGGGGCTAAAGGGAGGCTTGAGCCCGTAAAGATACTTACTACTTAGTTCTGATTTTATATTATATAATAATGTCTACACATTAGATTTGTAAGCTCCCTCCTTCCCCTTGACTAAATTTTGGTAACGCCACTGCCTACACATATTATATTAGTTGAATGTTATTCCATTAACATTGTGCTAAAATTTAAACTATGCGGCTGAACGCCCTAAATTCTAAAATCTATATAAAAGAAACGTAAAAAATATTATGTTATAAAAATGTAGGAAAAAATCACCATTGTACGGAAATTACCATTGGATGCCAAAAATAATTCTGCGTGGCTGTAAGCACCCACGTGATGGATATATTTAACATTTTTACGGTTTTTTTGTCGATTGACTCGAATTAATTAAAGCATTTCATATACATTTTAACGAAAATATTTTAGCCAGAAGTAATTATTATATTTGATATTTATATTTTATATATTTTTGTATACAGGGTGATTCTGGTGGACCATTGACGACAATGTTAGAAGGCCGAAAAACATTAATAGGATTGGTTTCGTGGGGTATCGGTTGTGGCCGTGAACATTTGCCAGGTGTGTATACAAACATACAACGTTTTGTGCCGTGGATTGACAAAGTAATGACGTGATATTTATCAATTTTGTAATAAAATTACTTCTATATTTTCTTTTGTGTAAATTAAGTTAATATTTAAATTTATTTAATGTTATAAATTATTCATATTTATATATAATTTTTAAGTACAATTTACCATTGAGTTTATTTATTTATTTATAAAAGTAAACATATACCTATATACTAGGTAAAATATGTACACAAATGTATATAATATGCGAGTTAATATAATTGTTAAATATATTTTAACAATTAATAGAAACAAATTACAATTACCTATATTATTATTATATTATTATTATTATTATTATTATTATTATTATTATTATTATTATTATTATTATCGTTATAGTTTTGTTATTTTCTCAATGTCGAAATGTGCTATTCTTTAATTTAACTTTTTTCATTTGCATTTTCATATTACTGTAAAATAAATGTGTACATATCACTTACCTAATACCTATTTAGATATATTATCGATACCTATATGAATAATATAATATTAATCAAAACCGTAATATTAATTATTTCATGTATTTATATTATTTTACAATACAAAAATATAGTTTTTTAAAAAAAATATTGTTGTATATTATATTCTTTCATATGTAAATATAGTTGCCTATAATATATATTTATTATTTAATATAATACTTATTACTGTTATAAAACAAAAAGAAAGATGGTGTAAAGTAATCATGTGTTCTCCAAAATAAATTACTAATAACTAGACTAGAGAGAGGATTTTTAGGTTTTTATATATTTTTACTGACTGTATATTTAGTTTGATAATGTGAATAATGTGAAAAATTTATCGGTCACAGTATTCACAGAAAAAAAAATTATTCTGTATATTGGAGTATATATTAGAGGTTAGAGAATACTTTGGTGTTTATGGCATATTTTGTGCAAATTTCTCGATTTTTGAGGAAAATATACATGAACGACCTTTTAGACCGAGCTAAGCAAGAATTTCATTGGTTTTAAAATTATGTGTTTTATTTTATTTTATGTCTGTATAAAGTCGTGTAAGCGTATAGGAGTATTAATTCACAGACAATTAATCTCGTGTAAAGCACCAAATAGACAAGGTAAAATATATATATATATATATATAAAACAATCATTTTGAAGAATATGAAATAAATAAATGTATTTAGAAGTAGAACACAAAACAATGTCATGACATGACTTAGTATTATAGCATATTATTATATGTAACTATATAAAATAATAATTAATCGACAATTTATATTAGGCGACATCGATATATCATCAGGTGCACATAAAAAGATAGTTAATAGAAAATGAAAATAAATAACCCAAAAAAACATTTTTTTTTTTTTTTTTTTGCGAATGAAGTCGTCTTGCATTGGGCCCATAATATCTGGCCTGTACTCTTGTGACGTTTAATAATCACGTATTATAATGATTTTTGGGTGAATCGATTAACGATAATATTATTTGTCTCTAAAATAGGTATTTAAAATTATTAATGTTATGATCGTGCCTGCAGTCCACTGTTTATTATTTATATATTTTTTTTATTACATTTTATTATAGAGTGAATCCGGATACTGCAATTGTTTGCAAAACTATTGTCGTTTACAGTGTATTTCGTAAACGCATCATTGTGACTTGTTGGTTTTCAAATATATATAATTCTCACATTATTCATTCCAAGGTGATTTCTGTGTACATAAAAAACATTGATAAATTTTAGTTTCTTATTATCCGTTAGACAATATTAGTTAATATTTTAATAATTATAAGTTTTTTAAATTTAAAGATGATTTATGATATTTATAGCCTATTGTATTGTAGGTACTATATTGGTACCTACCTACATACATGGCCATCCCGAAGAAAAATGTAAGGGCAGTTAATCTCCAAAAATGAATAACTATAGCTGTGCCTACCGAATACCTATATACTAAATCATGATATAGGGATATCTAATACTTGATATAATTTAAATGATAAGATTTAAAATAGTTTGATGATCCTTAAAAAAAAAATTACACCTATAGGCAATATAGGAAATAATTGTGAATAACCTAGTACAACCTTTTGCGTTAAATATCCGAGCCGAACGGTCAAAAGATACATCGTTTCCTTCAGGAATGTATCCAGAGGATCTAAACTACTAAACATTTTTTTAAATAAAATTTTAAACATTAACAAAAAACAAAAAATATTTTATATTTATTAATATATTTGTAAAATATTTACGTGCATTTAAAAAAAAATTCGTTTGTAAACGCTATTTTATGTGTACGATATATATATATACCTAGCTATCAGTAAGTATATACGGCCATTACCAGAAGACAAGGGAATAAATTATTCAGTTTCGTGTTTAATAAACATTATTTTCAATATAACTTTAAACACGGTGTAATGATTTGTGCCAAGCGTTTTGTACCCATTATTTTAGTTTTTTTTTTTTTATTATTAGCACAAATCATTACACCGTGTTTAAAGTTATATTGAAAATAATGTTTATTAACAAGAAACTGAACAATTCATTCCCTTATCTTCTGGTATAAATGGTCGTAGTTATACTTTCTGATATCGTATTGTATATATCGTACACTTTTTTGTGAATGAAATTATTTTTTTATATACCTGTAGATAGTATAATATAATGTACAATGAAATAAATTTCATCAAATACCTACTCATGAGTTTATTGGAGTTAAGACGAATGATCTATAATATGATTTTTTAAATTTTATTTTGTCGTCACCTACAAGTTATATGAGGTTATTATTACAAACATTTTGCATTAAAATAGAACCTTATTTTTGTTCATCAGTATATTATATAGGATACGTACAATATGAATGAAAAATGCTCTAAAACGTTGGTTTCGAGTACCTATCATAATTCGATTCCGTAATGCAAAATATATCTTAATAATGAAACTTTAATTTTTGTATTTTTCCTGATGACGATAAGGGTCCTATCCTAACCCTTAAAATTTCCCCACTCGTCAATATGATATACCAACGGTTACCGTTTTATATTATATATTTTATATATTATAATATGTTTTATATTTTATATTTTCACGTATAATACGCCGTGTCAACCATAATAACCATTTTGTCGTGTTTTTTGCACTTGGTCATTTTTGACACTCAATCACTTCTTGCATGATATGCATGGTGACCACCGTCCACATACTTACAAAATATACCTATTGTAATAATAACATGCTATATACAGAGATTTTGATACGATTGTAGTGATCCAAATCAGTGGCGTACACATGGGTGGGGGGGGTGGGTGGGTTGTATGGGTGATAGATCCTCCCTGACAGTATTTTTTTATTTTTACAATTGTACACCTAATTATATTATATATAGTCGGTGATGAAGTCTTAAATTTTTAGTGGATATACGCTGAAGCTTTAAGGATTCATCCCCTACCCTGCAGTGGTGCAACTTTTTTATTTATTTATTTTTTTTTTTGGTGGGATAGGTGTGTTGTTCTCTAAATTATTTGAACCTTCCTATTTTTTCAGAATTAAAAACGTATGTTAATATAATTTAGTACCTATTATTGTGGAGTTTGAAGCACTATCCCCCGAATGTTTAGGCTAATTGTGATATTACCTGCAGGAATAAATAAGCTTAAAAACGTCATATATATATATATATAACGTTATAACAATAAAAATCAATAATAACGTAGGTATAATTATAACGGAAAACGTTATAACGTAAAATTTAAATACAATTTTAAGACGAAAACGTTTTCAAGTCTTGGCTACAATGACAAACAAGTTTTGATAATAGATACGATTAGAATAATAGGAATATAGTTTTCTTCATCACAAAAATATAGAACTGTTAAATTAAAAAACGTACTAGTACCTAGATACAAGTAATATTGACTAAGAAAATGAGTAGCTTACCGAAAAAGAATTACCCAGTAATCCCATGAATATATAATTTTATATTGCGTTATCTGTAATATTGTTTTTAATATAATTTATAAGTAAATTGATCAATTAATCACTTAGTATTAAGTATAGGTAATATATTATATTTTAAAATATATCAAAAATAATCAATATATTATGATACACGTTTTATATTAGGTACTTAATTTATTCAATTAATTATTATGACGCGGGGAGAATTGCATAAAAATATAAGTAGGTATATGCTAGTGTGCTCAGTGTTAATTTGTATAAATTAAAAATTCAATATAACGTGTACGGTGTAGATATACTAAACACGGTCTACAAGCATTTAAAATTTTGGAAAATTCGATAGGTACATAATAATTACCTATAGTCATTTTGAATTGACCTTGCGATACATGCAATTCATCATATTTTAGTGTGTAATCAAATATATATTATCATTTATTTTTATAAAATATGCAGGTACAATATTACAATAATATGTGCAATATGTAAAATTATTCTTCACCACCCGATACTATTCCCAAAGTGAATAGATCAAACAATACAATATAGATCAAATAATTTACAATATTCATGGAGATACCAGCTACCTAAAAACGAAGTCTAAAATAAAAAGCTAAGTCTAAATTAAGAAACCAAGTCTACCAAAGAATATAATACTGCTGTTACAACTAAAAATTTATAAATTCTTGATTTCCATAAGCATATCACTTATCATAGGGCCCGGATTTCAATGTAAAGTGCATTTTTTGAGGGTTCTCTAAAAAAATGCATTCCAAGTACCTACATAATTTGATTCATGTAACAAAAACTATAAAACTTGAACTTTTATTTTATATTTTTTTGAATTTTTACATTTTTTGTATTTTTAGAGCATTTTTGAAGAGTTTCCGGTCATTTTATTAATTTTTAGTGCATATTTATACATTAAACGAGTTTTTAATGTAAAATTATACAAAAAACAACCATGGGCGTGAGCAGATCTTGCTGGCAGGGGGGGGGGGCAGAATTTTCAGTTTGCTACCTACCAAGATCTTATTGAATACATAAGATCAACTAACATCTTCTGACATCGACCTATATAATATGTTTCCTAGCAACGTTTATTATTAGACCAAATTTATTTTGCACTTCATTCGAATTTGTAAATAACAGTTGCATTTTCACATAATTGTATATAATTTTAATTATTAGTTAGGTTCCTATATAATAGTCAAATTAATATTAGTAATGGAGGTATTTCTTACTTCATGTAACATTAGTTTTAATACAAATTTAATATATATATATAATATAACATTTTATTTATATTTTAATAATATTTATACAAGTAGAAGATAATACAAGTAAGTATAAGATATTTAGTTGTTGAATTAAAAAAAAAAATAATAATTTATAATATAATGACAAACGTCTACTATTCATTACAAACTATAGCAGATTATTTTGTGTAGGTATGTATAGAAAATGAATTTTGGACATTTTCTCCCCAGACCATTTAAAAATATAATCATAATTGTAATAATACCTAGGTACCTAACGCCACCTAATTCAACATCAGTGTTTATTTCAGTGGGAGACCCGAAAGTAATACCCTCCACAGAGAAAAATGTATACCCTCAATAATTTTTAATACATAATTAAAGTAAAGAAAAACGGTGCTATCTATAACTTATTTTAGAACCCCGAAAATTTTTTGTTACCCTCCCCCCCTCCCCAAGGCTATCAGAACATTAGGTCTGAAATAAACATTGTTCGGTATATCTTGTATTCCTGATCGGTGTCCGCCAAACCGAATGGCAATTTAATCGGATTTAAGCGGTGTCTTTTGCAACGCAGTAAAATACAATTCAAGGTACAATATGTATAAATGTAATTTATTTTGTTATTTAATATAAAAAATAAAGAATGTAGAAGAAAGAATAAAAAAAAGTGTATGCCTACGTATAAATATTAAAATATATAATATTGCAAAATTATTATTGTAACTAATGTCTAATATTATTTAATAATTGAAGTATAATAATAATACATGGAGAGAAAATGTCCTTTTACCATAGAAAATAAGAAACTCTGCAATTTAATTTTGAGTTAAAAAAAACAAACATAATATCTGCCGATCAGGGAGTAAACGAGAGTTCATTTTTTTCGAGTTTCGAATACCGGATCCGAAAAACGATTTCGAGTTTTTCCTGGTTTCGGGTAACGAGTCCAAAAATGGTTTAAAGATTTTCCGGGCTTCATGTTTTGGGTACAAACCAGTTTTCGATTTTCCCGGGTTTCGTGTTTCCAGTTCAAACCCGTTTTCGATTTTTTCCGGTTTTGGTTTTTGGGCCAAAACTTGTTTCGATTTTTTTCGAGTTTCGGGTAACGGAATAGAAACCGTTTTCCAAATTATCCGAGTTACCCGGTTTACAACCCGGGTTGACTACCCATAATAAAGTTGTATATATTCACACAAGTTTAATTATTTTAAACGTTAAAATCGCGACACTTTCAAATCTTAGACGTTTCGATTGAATAAATAGAGGTGTGGGATGCTATATATTACTTTAAGGGAAACATTTATAGGTATATTATACTCTGTACTAAATATACCAAATATGGCAAATAATATTCAAGGGCAACGAATGCTGTAGCATTCCAGTTCCCCAACCAGTCCGTGCCTGCGTGTTAACTAATTTAAATTGTAAAGTTATTAGTGATTATCATATTAATTAATTATCATATGACAATAATTATAAATATACTAATAAATTAAAATATTATATTATATTATTTTTATACTATATTTGGAAAAAAAAATTCAGCCCGCAGGAGGGGCAGCTGCCCACCCTGCCCCTCCCCTGCGCACGCTTATGATAACAACTAATATTGGTCAGTCGGTGTTACATCGAGATTGCGTTTATTTTGTATTAGTTAAATGTGTTAAAAATGCCGAAAGTGAAATCATTGGTTTCAGCTCGCTTGCGGTGCCTACGTAAATGGATTTGGTGCTAATTTGGTACCAAAATTATTTATTAGATTCTGAGAGGATCTAGGAATGTTATATTGGTTTTACAGTGATGTATTTTTTTATTTTTAATACGAATATCTACTAGAAGAAGTGCTTCGACTATTACTACATTACACATTTTCCCGTAGCAAATTGCGTCTAGTTGGTAATTTAAAGAAGTAATTTAAGAAATCAATTTTCTCAATAGCTTTTTAATGCGTCAGAAAAAACTACTTACCGATATGTAATTACATAAACACGCGATTTCGTCGAAAACGATTATGATTACTTCTCTGTAATTTCGAAAATAATTGTCCAAGAGTCTTGACTTTTTCAACAAATATGTAATGTTATTACTTTACTATAATACAAAAAAATTTTAATACATTTTGGGCTATTTAAAATATTTATAAATGTTGAGGTAGATATTTATTGCGAAAAATTGGTAATTTTAAGATTTAGAACAGGATTTTTTATTTATTTATTTATTTTTTTGTAATAGACTTGAATTCTTACCAATTATACTTATTTTATTGCCATATTTACGTGATAAAAATGTTTAAAAATGGATTTTCCGATTTTGGGCTATATTTGTGTAAATTGTAGGATTCGAGGTCAGAGGTAAAGTTACCGATGGCTCACTTCTTAAAAAATATATTCATCCTCCCCCAGCATTGAGGATTTCTGTATACGCCACTGCTCCAAGTCTACATATACAATATAGGTACGTAGTAGTACTAGTTGCATGTTTGAAATTAAAATGAAATGTATACATGATTTTAACACATTTAGTGAACAAACATTTTGTTGGTTCACTCTTTACTACACAGTACCAATATTCAAGGGTAAAGGAGATGTACAGGATTGTGGAAATTATAGAGGGATAAAACTTATGAGCCACAGTATGAAGATTTGGGAAAAGATATAGATAAAAGGGTAAGAAGTGAGACAACTGTTACTAGAAATCAGTTTGGGTTTATGCCTGGGAGGTCAACAATGGAGCCAATATTTTGTGTGAAACAGATTGTAGAGAAGTACAAAGAAATCAAAAAGAAATTGTGTATGGTATTTATTGATTTAGAGAAGGCTTATGATAGGGTTCCTAGGGAG
>JAIPRL010003602.1:0-45426 GCA_025469235.1 Pemphigus obesinymphae
TGGCTCGGGCATGTATTAAGGAGGGATGAGACTGAGGCAGTAAGATTAGTAAGGGAAATGCATGTTGTTGGTAAAAGGGGGAGGGGAAGACCGAAAAAGAGATGGGGGGATGTAATGGCGAGTGATAAGAGGAAGGTGGGAGTAAGTGAAGAAGATGCGGGAGATAGAGTTAAATGGAAGTGTAGGACCAGGGTGGCCGACCCCAAATAGTTGTGAGAGAAGGCGAAGGAGAAGAAGAAGAAGAAGAAGAAGCATGTATTTTTTTTATATTTAAGTTAGGTTTAGTTTCAAGTATAGGTACCTATAAATATTATAATTATTAGATAAATAAAAATAAAAATGAATTATAAATCAAATTTTGTAAACTTGTTTTTCTTAAGGGGATTGGAAGCCGCGATTGTCTGTCTCTCTCTACCACACACGTAACATAGGTAGCAATTTAGACCATTTCTATTTTCAACGTACCGATGGATCAAGTGATGTAATAAGGATTGTACAAATTTATCTGAATTTGTCGTAATGTCTACTTTAGATCGATTTTCCCACATGTTTGTGTTTTTCTCCCAAGTCCGCTTAAAATTAAGTTAATTTATTCGGTCATTTAAAAATTTACATTTTCAATTTTTGTGAAAATCAAGGGGAAAAAATAAAAAAGTAAGAAAGTTGTTCTTTAGTAAATTTCACGACGAATTCAGTCCAGTTTTCAAAATCCTTATCGCTTGACTAGGACAGTCGGTATCTATGTTGGAAAAAAATCTTTTCAAATACGGTAGCTGTAATTATTGACATGTTCCAGTGTGTGCGAGTGAACACACCGACACCACCATTATTATGCCAAAAGTATTTACACACACAAAAGATTAAATACTACTCACACAAATGCACTGCGTAACGTGAATAATTCAAATAATTGCCTATACACAACCCCTTAATAAATGACCGCTTCCAATCCCTTTAAATAAATATCGTGATTACATAAGTAACAATAAAAAATGATACTAAAATATTTATAAAATGTATTTAAATTATTGAATTTCCATTTATTTTAAAATGTTATATAAACTGCCTATATATATAGGTATATACAGAACCCCTTCAAAACATATAAAAGCTTATTTTTACATTTTTTAACCGGGCTGGATCAGGTTTTTTTTTACAAATGTTTTGGACCGGGCTTTAGGAAAAAAACTTAGAACGGACCGATCATTTTTAAGGGCTTAGCTGTTTTGAGGGGTATAGTCTGAGCTTATTTTTTACCAACATTTTTGGACTGGACCGGGCCGGGCTTAAGAAAAATCATTTGAACGAAAATTATTAGCCTACCTACCTACCTACTCACTTCCCCACAATTTCAACTACATACTTGATATCCCGGAACGTAGTAAAAAAGTACCTACCTACTTCTGGTTAAATATTAGATGCAATCAATTGGATTGTCACAGGTCACTTGAAAAGTCCTAAATAGTAGGCAACCATTTACCAATACCGAATGATGTGCACTTAATGGATGGTGCCCAGTCTGTGTTATTATAGGGCAATAGCACAAAATGAGTATAATTATTTAATAATTTGTATAACTTATTTTATGGTAATACATAAAAATTATATTGAATGTTGTCCATTACAAATTTTAAAACAGATAGATATCTATATTGTATTTTAAATGTTGACAGCGCTGACAGGATGGTTCGAAGAGGAGGAAAAGAGTACCTAGGTGCCAACACGTCAACCATAAAAACAAAACAAATGTATACCTCTATTTAATATTATATTATCTTATAATAGACATTAGATGTGCAATTACAGGTATATGATGGAGAAAATGTATTAAAATATTTGGTATTCTAAATAGGTAGGTATACTTACCTACATGCATATAGAAATATTTAATGTCATCTAAGTAGGTACCTCTATATTATATTATAATATAATATATATATTTTTTTTTTTTGTGAAGTAATGGTATTTTAGTACCTAATAGTAATTAGAAATATACATCTTACAATAATTAATTAATATAATACAACATTATGTTAATCTAGTTTAAAAAATGTAAATATTTGTTAAAAATTTTAACCATTTAATAACAATTCCTTCACATTAATCGTTATTCAAGTGACTATAGAGGCAATAATTAACCAATTCCATAAATAATTATGTTGGTTTATTTATACACCTATTATAATATGTTGTAATATTCTTATACTGTGTAATTATGTATAATACCTATATTAAATGAATTAAATGCTGGGTAGGTACATTTATTTTACAAAATCAAAAAATTCTACAGTCCAAAATTACTGTTTCCACATGATTTTTTATAAAATAAATCTGTAAGATAATAAGGAAATATTAGTTAAAATGTTTATAAATAAAAAATATAAACATAAAAAATAACAAATGTAATAATTTCATGTGATAATTTATTCTCAAGTAAATATCTAAACATATTATTGCATAATGCATAATTAAATAAAACATTTTCTAACACCAACATTGATAATGCAATACTATGTTAGATAAACACAAATTTAATTCCAGTTAGATTTTTATTTTAGGTTCACGAGATAACCAATTTAAAACAGTAAATCTTCGTGGAATATCCAGATCCGTCCCTAGAAGAAAGTTTTAATAAAAATAAAAATTCCCACTTAAACATTAGTTTGATAAGTTTATTTATCATTTTGGAGGGATATTTGTGAACCACACACTATGCTTCCTCACGAGACGAAACCAAAGTACACCCAAATAGTATGTTTAAAAACAGGCAGTTAATACATTATACTTTGCATAACTTTAATTAACTTTTAAATAATAATTAAGACTATATAATTTAAAATAATTTATAGTAATATTACAATATACAAATAGTTCCAATTTCCTTAAAACTAGTATACTCATAATTTATTATTCTTTGAAAATTGTGCGACCCATACTTATATTGGCATTAACCTAGGTAATTATAACTCAATCATCAGTGTCATATTTTAACAGTGTTAAAATATAATGTATTATATTAAATAATTTATTTGATATTATTATTAATTATATATATAAAAAAAAAATGTTAAATATTAAAATATGTGAAGATGAATGAATTAAAATGTAAAAATACATTTCGTTAAATTATAGAAACTATAACATTCTATACTCTGTCCTAGATAAGAGTAACCTCAAGTGGTAAACCAATTTTCTTTCAGTTTTGCTTTAAGTGTATGTTGGACATATCTACGGCTACCGCTATGTGCAGTAGTTGCCACCTAAGATTATTGCAGTTATCAGGGACAGAGTATAAGCATAAAAAAAGTTACATGACAAAGAAAAAACATAAAAATAAATAATAACAATATTTACATAAACAATAAATTTTACAAAAAAAGATAATATGTTCAATACATAGTCTGATACATATTAATAGGAAAAACAAAAGCACATGTTTTTTCATGTGCAGTTAACATGGCTCTGCATACAAAACCACTACCACAAGCACAAACATAAGGTCTAGCACCAGTATGTTTTCTATAATGAATTACATAAGAAGACCGCTGTGAAAATGTTTTACCACACTGATCGCACTGATAAGGCTTTTCACCAGTATGAGTCCTCAGATGTAACACCAACGTACATTGCTTTGCAAAACCTTTACCACAAAAACTACAAACATTAGGTTTTTCTCCAGTATGCAATCGTTTGTGTAATTTTAAATGTTCTCTGCTAGACAATTCTTTACCACATATGTCACATAGACAAGACATGGCTCGTTTGTGTGTCCGACGGTGTAAAGCAAGTGAACTGCGATCATCAAATTTACGTCCACACTGAGTACATACATAAGATACTGTGTCACCATGTATAAGACGCATGTGAGTTGCCAAGTATCGAGATAATGAAAATGATTTCTTACATGACTCACATTTAAACGGTTTATTACCAGTATGCTTATTCTGATGTTCATTTAATAAACTTTCGGTGATAAAGTTCTTGTTACATTCTGAACAAGTGTATTTAGACTGTTTTAAATGACGCTTTTGATGGCGGTACATAGAAGATCGATGCTGAGTGGTATATCCACACGACTCACATGAAATAGTAGTAGGTTCATTATTATGATTTAGAACATGTGTGTTAAATGCCAAAAGATTTTGAAATGATCGATCACATATTTCACAAACATGCATAGGCTTATCTTGTTTTTCTGTTGAATTATCAGAAGGTTCTTCTACAGATTTGCTCTGGCTATTAGATTTTGTTGCCTCAGCATGAGCATGCGCATTTTTCTTGGGAGATTTAACAGATAAACGTTTACAAGGTCCTGACTTTCTTTTACTTGGTCTAAAATTAATTTTAAAATATTAATAATTAATTACATTTTTTAATAATTGAAAGACATTAGTTACCGTCTAACTGTAGAGGTCTCTACAGGGGTCTCTATCGAGATGTCAATTTCACAATCACTTGGTGGCTGATTCTAAAATATAAAAATATAATATTTTATGTGACTTAAAAAAAACATTTAAGTACCTATTCCAATATAAAATATCTTTAATATTGTATTTAAAATTGTTCATGTTTTATAAAGAATTTAACATTCATTAAAATACATAGTATATTAGTACCAGTAAGAAATATTGATATTAGTCTATTTTTATTAAAAGACAAAAGTGTGTCTTGGTGACAACCAATTTTCATATAATTCAACCAGTAATAGCAGCTCATAGCAATACAAAACATTCCTATGAAACCACAAAAGTAGACTAAAACTAATTAGGTATAGAACTGCTATGAGAATAAAGCCATTCTACAATTAAATTGAAATTGCTTGACTATGGTGTTGATAACCAGTGTGCACTTATAATGAAAATAAGTGTAGGCATAGTTGTTATCAATTTATAATCTATTATGTGTATAGGTAATTCATCATAAATATAACAAGTTAATTTATAATAAATTAAAGAATAATTTCACAAAAATAATAATAATAATTTGGTAACTCAAGATAAATATTTAGTTTTAGTTAATCTTACAACTGTATATTATGTATAAAATAATATAAAACTTAACAATTAGGTAATAACTATAAAATTTTAATTGTTTAAAACCATAGAACATGGTATTTTATGTTAAAACTGAACACATTGACAAAATGACAAATGAAAAAAAATTATAATATACTTTCTATCAATGTGATTATAATTAGTTAAAAATTATTACCATTTGATCTAAGATACCGCGGAAATGATTCTCAGTATCCTTAATGCAGATGAAAAAATTGTAAGTTTCCAAAAGTTTCCTATGACAACCATTACATATCATTTTTGGGAATGGATCTTCTTCTGAAAACTAATTAAATTAGACAATTAAGTATGCATTATTAATAAATTAAATTACAACTACGTGATTCATAAAATCTAGGAAGTATCATTTACTTTGTTCGGTAAACACATATTTATTTTGTCAGGCAGACCATCAGGATCTTCTATTATGGGCGTTTTGGCGTCATCTTCCGTCAGACAAAACCGACAATATCCAGATAAGTCCATCGTAACGAATACTGAATATACCGATAGTAATTACATATATACAATACACAGTTTTACGAAAATATTTTGTTTATTAAATTTTAAAACAAAAAGTGAAAGAAAAATGAATGTTGTTATTTATTTCGTCAATAATATTTCATATCATACCATGGACCGTTCTTATTAGATAACATCTTTTGGTTAACCAAACTAACCTTAAATATTTGTTATGTCCAAAAACGCCCTTTTTTCTGTGTACTTGGCATTTTTGAAAATCTCAACTTGAACAATATTGACGTTTTCCAGAAGATCAATCGTTACATTCTTCTTTAAATCTTAACACATATTATTCTTAATACCTTTTGACATGTATTCAACCGTTCATCGACGTACCGTATAACACAATACCACTACATACTCTTGACTTCGGCCTTGTAATGGACTTCGACATCAATTTGAAAGTAATTACATTTGCCAACATTTGCTATTAAGTTGATTGTCATTAATTCTTGTTTTATGATTTTAAGAATTATTTCAAACAAATATAAATATATATAATGCATGAGAACGCATCAACTAAAGTGGCTGTTACAACATCTGTAACGCCTGTACATGGACGGCCGGAATTTAGGAAGCACAGAAATAGCAATCACCAAAGGAACCTTAGCCTTGACTTTCGGTATGATGTTACTCAAATAATTATACTTGATTGTCGGAATCACCCATACATTGGAATTATCTTAGTCTATATAATTTGATTTAATATTAAATTTATCATTAAAAATACTATTTAAACTATAATAGTATGTTAAAAACAACTAAGCAATACAAAATATGTTAATATATTTTAATAATATGAAAAATTTTATTTGTGATTTATTGTAAAATATATAGTAATGAATAATATACTGACATAATTCAAATATTTCATATCTAACTTTAGTATACATGTAATTATTATTTTATTTAAAATAAAAGGTCAATGGGTATTGTATTACCACCAATAAATCATCCATCACACCATCGAAACCGTAGTTTGGATTCTGTGTTAACTAAAATACCAGAGGTGGATGTAACACCAAGTCCTGAATGTCCTGAACCTATATGTGCTCCAATGTCTGACCCGAATATCCATTCAGATGATTCGGGTATTGGAAGGTAATTATTACTTACGTGTAGATTTTACAACAAATAATAATTTGTCATATAGTTATAAATTATTGTAGTTCTGAGATGACGAGCAGCTGTAGCCGAGAAAGCCTCAGCTGCTCAGAACCCAGCCCTTCCAAACAAGGAGGTTGTGATGCTCAGACATTCGACAAAGTTTCAAAAAGCTTTCTGCTCAGACTCATTGAGTCCAAGCTTTTCGATATGCCGATGGCCATCATGTACCTTTTTAATTCAAAAGAACCAGGTGTTCAACGGTATATAGGTAATTACTAACAACTTGTGTATGTCTCAATTTTTTGAAATTATATTATAAATTAATTTCTAGGTGATAAGTTATTTAGTTTTGATGATTATTCAGTAGATTTTTTCTTGCCACAATTAATTAGTATGTATATACAAATGGACGATATAGCAGAAGCTATAGACCCATATTTGGTACACAGGTATGTTACAAGTTATAATTATGTGTTGTTGATTTTTATATAATGTAGTTAATAATACTTTTTGATAAATGAAATATAATTTTAGATGCCGGAAATCTTGTGATTTTTCCATTAAATGTGCTTGGTTATTAAATGCTTTTCATGATCTAAATGTTGAATCAAAATCTCGAGGTGGTCAATTAATTAGTACAATTCTTAATGAACATTATAAACAAGGACCAAATGATTCAACGTCTTTAGACTCATTCAACCTTTTAACAAAAAAAACTCATTGTCGGTCGAGATCAGATAGCTCAATGGTCAATATAAATGGAATTCAAATAGGTAAGTTTAAAATTAATAGGTAAAACTAATATACCTATTTAAAAATCAATTGTTACTCATTAAAATAATGTAAAATTTAATATTAATTTTTAAATTAGAATAAAAATAAAGATTAGACTTTTACAAATTTGTATATTTAATAATTATTGTTATTTTTTAGTGAGAGAACGAAACTTATTAGGAGATTTAAGTTCTGGTATGGCGTTTGATAATAGATGTACGTGCACTGAACAAATGATTGAATGTCGATGTGGTGTAAGTGAAACAACTAAAACTCATTAAATATTGTATGACCTGAATTTATTTAGATTATACTTACAAATTTTTATAGGCTCCAAGATTGTGTTCTGAAGTAGAATTTATCAAATGTTTAACAACACTTGGTCGTGATTTGGCAAAACAACCTACTAGAGAAGCAAGAACTACATATCTGTACAGTCAATTGAGCTTAATAAATAAAAATTTACCTGCTAAGGTCTGGATACCATTGTACAATTGTAATCATCATATTTTATCAATTCCTCCACGAGTAGCGGCTGTATTGAATTCTAAAGACAAAGTAAATTCATTTTTTGTTTTAATGGTCATACCACAGAATGATTATTTTACCATAAAATAGTCTAAATAATTTTGATAAGTCATGTCTCAAATATTTTACCCACCAAAAAATATACACAGTGCGTCCCATAAGTTTTGAGACTTAGGTTACTGATGTTACAGAAAAATTTAAAAAATGTTTTAAGTAATTTTTTATTCAAAATAGTCACCATTACATTCTATACACCTTTTTGCACGGTCATCCAATTTTTCCCTGCCCGTGAAAAGTCAGCTTCAGGAATGTCCTTGAACTTTTGGGTCACTGCTTCTTGAATCGTTTCAATGGTTGCAAAATGGTGCCCCTTGAACTCCATCTTCAACTTTGGGAACAGGAAATAGTCCGGAGGACTCAAATCTGGTGAATACGGGAGGTGGTTGAGTACTGGAACCATTTTTTTGGCCAAAAATTGAGTGACAATCGCTGCGATGTGGGCTGAAGCGTTATCGTGCAGCAAAAAAAAAAAAAATGATCATTCCATAAAGTGGGCCTGACACGTGCAATTCTTTTACAGAGGTGATCCAAAACGTTCTTGTAGAATTTCGCATTAACAGTACTTCCCGGGGGCACAAATTCTTTGTGTATAATTCCTTGGGAATCAAAAAAAACAATCAACGAGTAATGTTTTCGTCAGTTTTCGTTTTGCTTGATCTTCCACTTCTCTGTTCGTCATCAAACGAATTCCTGCCGGAAGAAAACTGACTATGACACCGAAATACAGTAGCACGGGACATCATTAACTCACCATAAGCTTTGGTCATCATTTGGAACGTTTCTGTAGCGTTTTTTTCTAACTTAACACAAAATTTTATCGCAATTCGTTGTTCGAGATTTTTTTCCATATTGAAATTATAACCGCGCTCACAAACATACATTTACGACATATACGATTATACTGCCGTAAATTATCCGATACACATAAAACTTTGTACGAATGATTATGAGTGTTATTGTAATAATTTCCCAGAATTTCATAATTATCCAGACACTAGTATTAATTTTAGAATGGTTGTCTCAAAACTTATGGGATGCACTGTGTATTTAAAATTTTTAAATGATTCATTCAACTAAATGTTTAAATAATGGAGGGTTTAGTTGAACAATTTAGCTCGTATATTTTATTTTGTTGTATTTACATACGTTTAAATTTAATTAAACTAGGATTATTTTTCATTTTCAATTATTTATTTATTATAATTTTAGAATTAGAGCACATAAATATCTATATAGCTTTATATATATATATATATATATAGCTTTTAGGTACTTACTGTATATTTAAAATATTAAATAAATAATTAAAGTTATTATCTTATGTTTAGGCTCCATTTATTATTTATGTAGAGGTAGCAGAAGTAGAAGACGCGGAACGTTCACCTTTAACTACTCGAGTATCAAATCTTCGTCAAACTAGGAGTGAAGAAAATCTTACCCGATGTGAATCTGAAGAACCTAAACCTGAAGTAAACAATCATAATATGTTTATTGTTGCTGGTGACATCAGGCGTCGTCTCACCGTTTCTACAGATATTAAGAGTGCATCGCCTACTGATCCTGAAGACCCCTCTGCAGCTGCACTCAAAGAACTCTGGTCAGAAAAAGAAAAACGTGTGAAAGAACAATCACCATATGGTGGTCTTGCCAACTGGAAACTCTTACCTGTGATTGTGAAGACCGGTGATGATTTAAGACAAGAGCTACTCGCTTCACAATTATTACTAACATTACACAGTATATGGTTATCAGAACAAATACCATTAAAAGTCTTTCCATATAAAATATTATGTTTATCAAATGATGCTGGTTTAATAGAACCAGTATTGAACACTATTTCTTTGCACCAGATCAAAAAACAAAATAAAAATTCATTATCTGTGTACTTTGAAGAGGAATTTAAAGAAAATACTTTAATAGAAGCCCGACAAAATTTCATAGAAAGCTGTGCTGCTTATTCACTTGTTTGCTACTTGATCCAAGTAAAAGACAGACATAATGGAAATATACTACTTGATAATCAGGGTAATCTTATACATATTGATTTTGGATTCATACTGTCGGCATCTCCAAAAAATCTTGGATTTGAAAGTTCACCCTTCAAATTAACTTCAGAAATGGTAGACGTAATGGGTGGTCTAGATTCAGACGGTTTCAAGTACTTCAAACTACTAATATTCCGTGGTTTAATTGCTTCACGTAAACACATGGACAGAGTATTGTCTGTTGTTCAAATTATGCAATCTGCTAGTATGAATATATATATATATATTAAAATATATTTATAGCTTATAATATGAAACAGTAATTGTATGTATTAAATTTTTTACAGATTCACAATTACCGTGTTTTAGAGCTGGAGCAACTGCTGTTATTGGTTCTTTGAAATGCCGCTTCCACTTAAATCTAACAGAATCTCAACTAATATCACTTGTTGATACCATGGTCGAGTCATCATTAAATTCAATTACAACTAAGCTTTATGATGGTTTCCAATATTATACTAATGGTATTCTGTGATTATTACATTACAAGTTACTTGGAATACACCTAACTATATGTACAATGTGTCCTGTATAGTAATTATATCATTGGCAAATACTACTTCCAAGTACAATTTTTTTATTTAATAAAAATATTATATGATGTTTTGCTCACTAAAACTGGTCAATGAAACACTGTCTATGTTACCTAATACTAAAATTAAACAATCCTAATGCTCTATCCTAAAAAATATCAAATATATTGTAAATAAAGAAATGTATAACTATTATTGTATCCATAATATTATTTATTATTTATATATATATACACTGTATTTATATTATATTAGTAAGTTATTACAAAATGTAATTAATTTGTAAATCATTTTTTTAAGTAAATAAATAAATAAATGCAAAATTTTTAATTAATATTTTTGGAATTGAATCTGTACTTGCATACTAGTTTTTTTGGGTTATATTATTTAATAATAATAAACGTAGTAGAGACATATCATATTTTTATTAATTATTTTTCATTATTATTATTATTATT
This sequence comes from Pemphigus obesinymphae, assembly GCA_025469235.1. Classification (NCBI taxonomy): domain Eukaryota; kingdom Metazoa; phylum Arthropoda; class Insecta; order Hemiptera; family Aphididae; genus Pemphigus; species Pemphigus obesinymphae. The sequence continues at coordinate 11,082 of JAIPRL010003602.1, forward strand.
AATTTGATTTGAAACTGGTTGAAATGTGATCATATAAAATTGTCCTCAAAGTTTACAAATTCAAACAAAGTAAGTCAGTAACAAAGTTTTAAAAACAGAACCAATGTTTTTTTATTATATAAAGGTTAAATACTAAAATACACGCCATATTGTCAGAAAAACTCAAAAATATAGGTTTTTTAGTAATAAAAAGTCAAAACTAAGTTCTTTACGATGAATTATAGAATCGTATTGCATTAATAAAATTAAAAGGATAACATAATAAATATAGTATACATTATGCATTTTGTTTAATTAAAATTAAAACACTATTGCACAATATATTACATAAGAGTCGACCTTTATTTAATTCTGCAGATAATTGAAATATGTATTATATTGTATATAAAATGTATACATATAAGTAATACATATTTTGTGGGTTTGAATTTTTTAAATATTAAATGTAATAATTTTACATTTAATGATTATTTATATAATATTTATTTTATTTTTGAATACTATAAAAATATGAGAAAAAAATTTAAACATTCAATTATTACTGTAAAAATAATTTATTATCATAAGAGAAAAAAAATTCAAAATTACAAATGCATTACTCATTAATCAAACAATACTGTTCTGACAAAAACGGTTTTATTTTTATGTGACATCATAACATACATTTTCTAAAATTAGTTAATTGTTTTTCTTTTCATAAAAAATTATTTGCTACGAGTTTTAGTATAATATTTTTGTTAGTTCTATTGAAAATAATAAGTTAACATGTTACTATCGTTTAAAAATATAAATAACATTGTTAAGCATGGACTATAATACAGATCTGAAAATTAAACCAATACCCCAAGGAAACCAAAGTGTAATGCCAACTTGTACAAGACTAATCTTAGTGCCACCCACCTATAAATGACATTTGAACACAAAAAATTTTTGGTAAGACAAAAGTTTTTTTTTACACATGCATTATAGTCTGTGCTTTTATATCATTAACTTAACAATCACATACATGTAATGTAATAACCAACAGGTATGCGGATAACAAATATCTCGACATGCTGCTCAGTTATATATAAATAAATATTACAAAAAAAAAATGGGACATTAAATGACAAATTAAGATGAAAAATATTAATGTTTCAAAATTGTATATATATCTATATAAAATAAAATGTACTAGCAATTAAAAGAAAAATCTATAGGTAACTATCTTAAGTACAATTATATTGTTCGGGAAAGATGAAATCGCTCGTCAAATGTGTTGTAAACTACCGGCCGGAGTGGCATAATTTGAATCTTCGCTCTCTGAATGAAAACGAGGGTGAACTGAATTTACTCCATTACTAGCTAAACATCCTAGAATAACATAAAATAAAAATTTAGAAAATGCCTATATTATAAATAAATAATAAATGAAATACCATTTGATTGTACTGTAGAACGAACAGTTGGAGACATATGTTCAGGAGAAGTATATGAGAATGGAGATGACGAGGATGAACTGAAACGATCATTGCTTAACGGAGGCCAATCTGGCATTTTTTGAAGTTCGTGTTCAATTCCAGCATAAGAGTTTATCCAGCTTTTACTCTTATGAGAACTAAAATATAGGCATTCTTTTAAAACATGCTCAAAAATTTGTAATATGAAAAAAAAATATCTTACCGAGAACTTAAAAATTTGACTAGCAAACGATCACACAGTATTTTTTCATGGATTACCGATAGTATCAAATTTAATAATCCTAAAGCTAAAATTACATAAAAGAAATAATCGTCTGGAGGTATTTTGAGTTCAAATTTGGACCTTAAGATTTCAAATGGCGAGATACATAAATAAACGGTAAGTGCTATCATGACTACTGATATGATGGATAAACACCAGTTTGATTGTAAACCCTGTCTGTATGGTGGTCCCTTATTAAAAACTAGGGCTAAAATTATATACTGTAATGCCGATATACTAAATACTGCATAATTCTCATAGCTTTCTGGTGAACTGGCTTCTGGGTCAAATGGCACAAACCAGTCATTATGTCGAATTGCTATGAAGCTAATCATTTGAATAGCAATAGAAATTATTAGTTGCCCAATAAGTGACGTCAGCGGCAAAGGTGAAACAAGTGACGTCTCAGGTCTATGTTTGACCAATGGTCCTTCATATGCTGGTGTACGACTTATTGCAAATGCAAAGAGAGATATGGTGAATAAATCAATGTACAAATACTGAAAATCTGATAAATTGTTATCAATGGAATAGAGCATCATAACTGATGCAAACTGTACTAATGAATACCCTGCCATAAATTTGAATATACCGACAGAAGTGACCAAAGCGGCACGACCTTCGCGAATAACTCTCACAACACATTCAACAGATGCTTTGCGAGAAGTAAATGGACTGGCAACAGATGATTCCGCTTCGCTCAATGATATACCAGTGTGTGCTGCTTTCAAAGCTCCACAATCATTAGCACCATCACCACACATAGCTGTAAAATAAAACATTATTCATTATACAATATTGACAATTAAATTTTTAACATTCTCTTACAATGCTATTCCAGAATTAATCTTTATCAAATACACATATACAACATAGTAAAATAAAGTTTTGTATTTCCAATGTAATTGGCCATCAGTTAATTTTTAAAAATAAATGTAAGTGATATGACCAGTTAAAAAAATCAATATAATTTACACCATATACCTAGTTGGAATTATTTTTCTATTAAATATAATTTAAAATTTAGGTAGTGCATCAAACTACTTGGATATCAATAAAAATTTGAAAATTTTAATAACAATAATTGCACATATGAGGGGACTTTGAAAATGTTCACAATCGAAAGTAGGTGATGAAAACCTGTAAAATGTTATGGAGAAATTCCACTGCATTAATGTCATAACACAATCAATTTTAATTTTTAATCAATAATAATATAATAATAAAAAAAAAAAGGTAGGCAGCAAATAACACCACGATATGTACCATATGCATAGTTGAATTTGTTGGTAATATTTGTACCCGATCATGACTATTTAGTATTTACTTTATGTAACTGTCGATCAATAAGTCCCTATGCTTGTATCATAACTGTAAGATATTTTATCAATATTCAAATGATCACGATATATATACACGACTTAGAGCTTATTATAATTTGTGTATAAATAAAAAGTAAAATTTTCCTAAAAAATGTATATTTATCTGAAAAAAATAACATATATGCATATTAAAGATTATGTTAACCTCATTTATTTATAATGTCATCATATCCATATATCAATCAATGACTTTACACAATTGAAAATACAAAACCCAATTTTGTAATATTGCATGTGACAAATGTGTTCAAATATAGACAAATAATTCAGACATAAATGAAGTATTTATCAAATTATATTTACATACCAACATAGTAACCGATTCCCTGCAACTCTTGAATAAGTTGTTGTTTTTGATCTGGACTCATACGTGAGAATACGGAAGCTCTAGTGATGATTTTTGGTATAAGTTCAGGACAATACTGTCTAATCAATGACCATGTTTTTCCAGTAAGTGCAAATGTATATCTTTGTGAACACCTAATCATATACAAACATCAATTTTAAATCAATAAATGATTCTATATTAACATACTTGATCGGAGTATTGGCGACAGTACTTGCAGGACTTAATAACCCAGCTTCTAATAAATCCATATTAAAATTTACATTATTTTCAGAAGTGGGCGATATGATAGTGCTTAATTTCTATAACAAATTTATTTTAATAGAATTATTAATAGATAAATATGATTTTGTATTGTGTATTCTAAAAGTAAAACTTACAACTGAATTTGAACTAAATGTCTGGTTAACTGCCATATCAGCTGCTGTATAATACAAATACGGGGGCACAGCAACTCCGTGCACAGTAATAACATCTTCTGTAGATAATACAATACCACAATCTCTTGCAACACTAAGGGCTGTTAACATGTTATCGCCTGTAACCATAATAATTCTAATGTTGGCAGACCGTAAAGTATCTAACACGCCTGCACTTTCTGGCTTCAATCTGTTTTCTAATATGATCAATCCTAACAATGTCAGATCACATTCGGCTTGTTCTCTGGTTAATCGCTGTGTTTTTACATAACTCAAATTATTCTTTAATGCTCTATAACCAGCGGCGATCACTCGATATCCTTGTTTGGTGAACCGTTGTAGTACTTGGTCAAAATCAGATGGAATTGACTTGGGATTACAGAGACCTAGTATCTTTTCTGGAGCACCTTTAGCATACACATGTGTTGAATTTGATGACAGATGTTTGGCTATAACACTCATACACTGTAAACTTGAACTAAAAGGAAATTGACGAATAATACCAATTTCTTGTCCAATCTATAAAATGTATTAAATAACATCATATTAATCACACATAGTATGTACAAAAATATAAAATGGTATAACTTTACCTGTTCAATGGTAGTGAATGTGTTTTTATTTGGTGGTCGAACAACAACTGGCATAACAAGATCAAATTGGTTATCTTCACTAGTTTCAGGTTCTTCGAGTAACCACCCAGTAGACTCAAACATTTTTAGATCTAAAGGATCTCCAGATAACTTTCCATCAATGGACGTAATAGAATGACATGTAACCATAGCAGACATAAGCAAATGATCTGTTGGCATTGAATTCACATTCCTGAAGCAAGGAAGAAATTTTGATGTTGTCACAGGCACTACACCCCACATATCTAAGCCATCTTCAGTTAGTGTACCAGTCTGCAACAAAAATGTATATTACAACAAATTTTTAAATAAAATAATAAACCTGTAATATGTACTTACCTTATCAAAACAAACACAATTAATTGACCCTGCCACATTTATAGATCTTGGACTAATGCAATAAATATGATGATTTTTCAATCTCATCTGTGCATACATTTGTCCAACAGTCATAGCAGCAGGTAATGCAGGAGGGACTACAACCGTGATGAGGTCAAAAGCTTCCAAAAGTATTGATTTAGAAGCTACTCCTCGAGACACCTTGGAAAATACCGTGTAAACAAATCCAACAACAGCTATACTTGCCAACACTTGGATAAATTTATAACTGTCACGTTCAAATTCAAAATCAACCGGTGCTGGATACAGTATTGAACGTACCAAAGAACCTTTACTCGTGTGAAAACCTGTGCGTACCACAACGGCACACACTCGTCCTTCACCATAAAAACGAGTTTGTATAACTGATGTTCCACAATATAATGTGTGACGAGCATGTTCTTTGATGTCATACTTTAGGTCTGCACTTCCAGGTATTGGTGTTTTAGTTACAGGAACACTTTCACCTTAAAATAAAACATGTAATGCTAATCATTAAATATATTTATTAATTTACTAACTAACTAATGTAAACTATTTTATTATTTAACATACATTTTCTTACTATATTAATAAAAGAAAATTTGTACTCCTTTTAAATAAAAATGGTTAAGTAAATTTAAAAAGCTCAGGCTGACAGATTTGTGTTTATTCTAATTTTTCAATATAATATGAATTTAAAAATATTTTAAAATAATTTTATAATTATTTAGTGTTTTTATATTTTTCTTATAGCTTATCATTATTGAAAATCAATTAAGTATATAAATTTTTAAAAATTTGAATATATTATTTATATTTAAATATTACTAGTCGCCAACTTGAAATAAATCTAGAACAAAATCCTCCAGAAAATAAAATGTGTCCAATATTTAAAATCCACCCAAATTTTTTTTATTTAAACAGAATAAATATTAGCGATTCTGAGCAATTATAGGTAGCTTCGTTATATTATTATGGTTGATAATAAAATGTAGGTAATATTATAATACTGTACTATGTGGCATTATTTAATTAAATGAAATAATTATGAATTATAAAATTTAACAATTGCATACTTGTACTTCTTAACATTCTTCTTTCTTTTTAATTGCCATTTTTAATATTGGAGTAATATTGACTTATTATCAAATTTATAGATGAGATTATTATATATTTTGTATCGTCGTATTTTTTTTTTTTTGAAATTTTAATTTTAAAGAAAAATATATTTATTTATTTATTAATAAGTTTTAAAAATAGTTATCTTTACAAAATAAAAAAATTTGAAAAAAGGATGATGCTACAGCACAGATAATGATCTCAAATATAAATCTTCAACGCTGAAGAAAACATAGTTGTTGAAATATGTATATGCAAAATTAAAGTGTATAATATTGTGACTTTGGGTTTATAATATAATAATTACTAAATCTTTCTTCTTCTCCTTCGCCTTCTCTCCCAACTATTTGGGGTCGGCCATAATAATTACTAAATAGTATGTAAATATAATAACATTACTCTATGCTACAATTAATTGTAGGTATCTGTCATATAATTTATAAAGCAGTATGTTATCGGAAATTAAACAAATTGTTTGTTTTAGAAATTAAGTGCATTAAAATAACAACTAACCTGTAAGCATACTTTCATTAACAATACAATTTCCTGTGAGAAGAACTGCATCACAATGCATAACACAACCATGACTAGGGATAACCAGAACATCCCCTGGCACCAACAATTCTGTAGGAACTGTAATCACATTATTTTCTCGTAACACATTAGCAACATCGCTGGAATGCACAGTACTTCTTAGGTTTCTTTGGTTTCTCCTTGTTTGTATAACAGCAGTGATAATACTGACTAATGACATAACAAATATAGCTGTGGCATATGATAAATAATCATCAAGATACCAAAGAATAAATGAAAACATTTCAAATACATAAAATGGATTAAGAACTTCAGTGAAAATTAAAGACCAAATAGTTTGCAATGGTACGTCGATGATGTTGGGCCCATAAATAGCTCGACGGAGATACTGATCTCGAGCAGATATTCCCTTTTGATCGTGCAATTCGTGAGTATCTATGCCATAGTCGATTCCAGTCAATAAGTAGAATTCCTTGTTGTCCACATCCCAGATGAATCTGTACTTCTTGAAATCGAATCGTCTAATTTCATCCAGATCTAAAACAATAGTGATAATTTTATTTAAATGAGTATTAGATATTTATTAAATATAAATAATTGTACATACCTTTGAACATTCCACTTGGCGTGCGCACCGACAGTTTTGCTGAATCGCCAAGTGATTTGAGTTCAAAGTACGCCTGTCTGTCCCAGCCATTCACGCGGCATGGTTCGCTGTTTGAACACAATACGGATAGACACATTGGTAACAGTATAATCGTCTTGCACTAACTGGATAGGCAACAAACAATAGGCCCACTATTATTACGTCTAGCGATAAGGAGAGCCCATTTGGTCCTCGGGGAATCCTCTCCTTGGTCGCATTGGAGTGTAAAATCTAAATTAACCACTTACCTTGGCAATAGGGAGGAAGAATTGATAATTTCTATTTCAGCCACATGTTCACTTCTATGATTCTTTTTGTACGTTTCCTACAAAAAAATATATATATATATATATTAAAACATTCAATTCCTAGTTTTACATCACATACCACCACTAAGATTTTCTGGGCAGATTGCAATGAACATTTCATATGGGTTGAAAATAACATTAATGTCGGCCACCAATGAAAAACTAAACGAAGAGCACCACATGTTATCACTGTCACTATCCATGACATAATCGTGTATCCCATGTGTCGCCGGTACCCATGTAATTCCTGTAAACATATAATATATTCTAATATATAAAAAAAATAATAATTTTTTTGATAAATTACAATTTATACTGTTAATAAATATTATGGATATTTTAAAGATTTTAAACGAACATATTATATAAAAATATATTCTAAAATAAACATAGTTGTAAATGAATGTTTAAAAGATTAAGAAATATTGGTAAATATATTATGCACTATTGATAGTAATGCATAAGAATATTTTTTTAGATATCAGTACAAAAACGCTTAGAATTTACTTTTTTTTTTTTAAAAAATTATTCCACTGCAGATCTACTATTTATATTATATACGTAGTTAATATAGTATGTACCAATTATAACTTGATGGTAATTTATTTGTTTTTATACATTTTTGATTATTTCACCATAATCGCACAAAATGCTTACTATCGTTTTAAACTTTATTATAATACTATAACATAATATTAATATTTAAATTTCAATAAAATAACAAAATGACTCGTACACCTAATGTACTATTGAAAAACAAAATATTTTTTTTTGCTTATAAATTCATTATTTTATAACTTTCTATTTTTCATTTCATTCACGATTATATCCTTGTTAGTAGCTGGTTACGATACAAATAGGTGCCCAATAACTATGAATATATTACAGTAATTATAATCATTCTAATATAATACTAATTATTTATATATAATAATAATTAATATATATATATATATTAATTCTAATATAATAATACATTAAATATAAAATATTATAAAACATTTTAAATATTTTTTTTATTATAAAAACTATGGCCCTACAGTTATTATAAGTGTAATCATAATGCAAATCTGAACCAACCAAAGCACTAAAAGTTAACCATTATAAGAAAAAAATAGAAGTAATTTAATTTAAAATGATTTATAAACGCGTATTCGAAATACCCACACAAAGGACAAAAACTGGAGACGTCAAAATGTAAAAAATAAATAAATATCTTCATGACTTTACACAACGAATATTAAATGCCAAAAATTCTGAATTCATTACAGGCCAACAAATACAAATAATTAGGTTACACTAATTTTAAATGCATCGACGCATTGTACCTATGACTAATAGCCAACAAAACAATTTTCTCAATAAAAAAGCATGACTATAATATTCAAGGTTTATCAATTCACTTCTTAAATAAAGAGTAGGTAATTTATAATATTAAAAGATATACAATGTAAAATAAAAAACTTTTGGAAATTTACAAGTTAAAAAACGTAATACAAAAAACGGCGGAAAACAATGGTAATATGTTTTAAATTTTGAACGAAGTCCGAAAACAGGTTTTGGTTATAAAAGAGACACAAAAGATTGGCCAGTGGCGTAATTTGGACTATTTTTTGGGGTTAATATTTTTAAAACTTACTTCGACAATGTTAAAACGATGAATTAAGTAATTTACATACCTACTACGTAGATACTCACCACGCGATATATATCTATAACGTAAATACATAATTTTGGACGACCATTTTTTTTTCGATAAATATAACAACTTTTATATACTGACATTGAGTACCTATTTTTTTTTCTTGAAATTATTTTTAATGATATTTACAATAGCAATTTTCAAAATAAAAAAATGAATTTTTGAATTGAACAATAAGAAATGCATTTGAAATATCAATTACCGGCATAATATTATTCAGAATAATCCAATAATAATTGAACATTATACATTCTGAAGATTTAAAAGACGCAGGTATAAGTAAATAGTAAGTAAGTATTCCAGTAAAACGGAACTAAAAAATGTGATTTTTCATTTTTTGTCATTTTACTTACTGAAAAATTAAATAAAAAATAAAAGTATAATTTTTAAATTGTATTATTTAAATGTACGATAGTATTCTATTTCTATCTATAGGTGTATTAATATAAATAATCTGTAATTTCCCTGAAGTATGAAGATTAATAAAAAATTATTCCTTATATAATACAAATGCAGTTTAATATAGATTTATAAGTATTTATAAATTTTGAGGTAACTTACGTACTTATAATATTATAGAAATAATCTTATAAATATATATTAGGTATAACAATTTTTATTTCAATAAAATTATGTTTGACATTTCCAGAGAGGACAAATGTTTTTTATTTTCGTGATTTTCCTAGTGTTCAATTAAATCAGTACATCAGACTGTTCATTTTGAGAGAATGTTTGCACTTTGCGGTAAATAAAAACCATGTTCGCGTAAGTAGTGTGCAAGCATATTATAAATTGTATAATATTTTACTTACTTAATATTATAGATGACAACCTGAATTCCGCTATTTACATTACTGATGGGCGCTAGCGCTATCGATTGAAAACTATCGAACAACTTGGTAATTTTGAAATATCTATTTATTCGATTGTTTTTAAAAACTATCGAATATTTTTTAAGCACAATCGATTGACTATTGGACAATCGAAAATATCGACAACTCGATTACTTTTAAAATAGGTATTTAACTACCTATCGAAACTATTGATGACTCAATTATTTTTAAAACATCGGACTATCGAAACACTATCGTGTAATATTGGTAATATCAGATATCAGTAATCACTTATCGTGTTATTTACTATATATGATAATATCTATCCAGTAACCACGTGTTTATTTTTCATAGTGTTTTTTTTTATAATTTTTGCTAGTTTTTATTAGTTTACTTTGGTTATTACTCATTATTACTACGTCTTTCCCAAAGAAAAAATTGTTCAACAGTTTGGAAGCATTTTAAGAAGGACACAAACAGTCCTGACGTAGCCATTTGTACAATTTGTAAAAACACGTAGGTACAAAAAGTCGAACGATGGTAATGAATATTTTAGAGGGAGGGGGGTGAAATATTTATTGTTTATAAATCTTGACATAATCTATATATTCCCAATTTAATGAAAACTATCGAGTAATTCATTGGATAGTTTACTTACATATTCGATAGATAATACTTATCTATTCCCAATCGATTGAAAAATAATTTATAAAATTATTCGAAACTAATATCTGTCATTGTTGCCAGAGTATGTATAATAATTTATATACCGATTTTTATTTTTATCAAAAATCAAGTAATACAATTTTATACTTTTGCAGTTTGATATACATAGATAATTTCTTTTTTCTATAAGTCGTGAGGGGGGTGTCCAGACATAGAGGACACCCCTTCTCCCCCCCTCCAAAAAAATGACTCTACTAAAGATTGCAAATGTTATCATTTTCAAAAATTCGAAATTTTTATTTTTAAGATTTAAAATTTTAATGCAAGATTAAATACTTACAAACGAGTATATAATTTATCATAATCAGGACTCATAAATTTTATAAGCATTTTAAGTCTGAACCATAAAATATGAATTACAGCGATATTATAATAATACTTGTGTAAGATTAAACAAAAAATATTAATGAATTCAAAATTATGCGTTACTAAATAATTCTTATAATGAAATTAGGTTCGACCGAATATGACTTTCTGAAAAATAACTGATCTACTGCTAGTAAAAGAAAACACATTGTAAAACCAATTTCCAAATCTAGACCAAAAAAGTGAATATTTATAAATATTAACGACAACGTTCAAGTGTGGAAGGACAATCGATCGAATACGTGACTTAAATAACACATTTGTATTAACATTTTCTAATATTATATAACATTGCATATAAGAAAGTGTATACATTTAGAATTATAATTCACTTGAAAAGTAATTAATATTATACATACCTACTATATGTAATTTTAATTAAGGCAATGTAAATTGTAAAATATAGTACCTAAAACGTATATAAATAGTTTATTTATGGAAAGTTCATTTACAAAACTAACCATTATGATTTATATTTATTTCCATATATGTATAGTTTTAATTTAAAACTAAATATTATATTTCAGTCTAAAAAGTAAAAATCACTCATTTTTACTTTGATTTTTACACATATGCATACAATATATAAAATACTGTAGATTTACCTAACATTTTTTAATTAAATAGTTTCTCGAAAATAAAATAATAATTAATAAATTAACTATTTTAATTTTTGCAATGGTTGAAGACTTAATGATGCAAAATAAAAGTCCTTCAGCTATATTTTAAAATCACATTCTATAGCTTAACGTCTGAACCTTGAAGCTTTAAATTATAATTTAATGAAATTGACCACATCCTGTGGCATATTTATTTGATATTATTTGCTAATCTACCAATGTATTATATGGGAGACTATGAAAATAAGTGGAAATGTGAAAGATCTATGAGCCTTTGTGATTTAAGACGAACATATGATTGAACATTATCAAACAACACGTGACTATCCTTGGATGGTGTTGTTTTATATTAAGACTTATAAACTACGTTTATATGATGGCATTAAAACGGTTTAACACTAAACCATTTTAAAATTCATGTCATGTAAACACTTTAAAACGGTTTAAAATAGTTAAACCGTTTTAAAAGTTAAAACGCTCGCGCTATGTAGTTTAAGAATTTAAAACCATTTTATATGTTTAAAACGGTTTAACGTGAATATAAAATTTGCATTTGTAACTCGTGTTATCAGTTAGATATCACTTATCAGTTTTTGTTTTTAATATTTAATTAGTTTTTTCATTAATATTAATTTATATTGAATAATAATAATATAATACATTAAATAATAATACTATTAAGTTGTATTCTGTGATATTATTAAATTAATTAAAAATTTTAATTAATAAGAAGTACAAAGTACCTAGGTGTATATATGATAAAATGTTTTCTCCAAGGAATCGAAAAATTATTCCGCAAGAATAAAAACAATTCATTTTTTTAATTTCGATATTTATAATTTGTGAATACACAATAAATGAAAAATAAATAAATCATATTAAATTTGAAATTTTGAATGATATCCATTATCAGATATTCTCTTGCGAGTAAACGACTAGCCATAAAATAAAAACATTGACTTTAAAACGGTTTAAAAAATATTTGCTAAACCGATTTAATATATGTAAGTACGTATATAAACATCTGAAAACAATTTAAGTTAAACCTATTTGAATTATATTAAAACGATTTAATTTCAAACCGTTTTAACGCCATCATATAAACGTATAGTAATATAAAAACCTAAAATGAAATAAAAAAAGTTTATTGAAAAATAATTATTAATTTTTGTTTATTGTAAATTGATATTATTTTAATAGTTTAACTACTTAAACTAATAATTACGTAATTAAACGATAACTTTAATGTGTACACTATACCATTCATGTATACCTATTACAAATTGAATATTTAAATATAATTATTATATTAATAAATATATTATTTTATTACCATAATTATTTAAGTTAATAATTAAATCAATAATAATTATATTAATTATCTATTGATGTTAATTGTTTTTCGATTAATATAATTGTTTATTAGGTATTTATTTATTTATTTATATAGGTAGGGTCCTACAAAAAACATTGCAATAAAATGTATTATAACAACAGCAAATTTTATTATACAAATGAAACAATGAGTATAATACCTTTATTTATATTATATTATGATATCAGCAAATGCATAATTAATTTGCAATATAAATAATTATAATACATGAGTACGTGTCAATAAGATGGAACAGTCAAAGGATTTTTCGTTAGGTATTACTACATAGAAAACGTTTTAAAAATATGAATTACTGCCGAATATCTGTATAATATTTTAATCTACTGCGCTAAAACGTTAAAAAAATAAACAATTTACATTCAGGTGTTATAATGATAAAACATGATCTACATTACCTAGAAAAATATCCTGGTCTATTATCAGTAAAAATAATTTATAAAAACCGTGAAACCAATAACATATACATTCTTCATTTCACCCAAAATGTAAAAGAGTGCTTTTTTAATTAATAATTAATATAAAATAAACAAATATATAAATAATATTATTGAATTTGTTCAAAATTATAATAAATAGAATAATGCACTACCTAATTTACATAACATTGAACGTCGTAAAATTTTTGAAACAGGCTAAATGAGTGTAATTACGAACCAGAATATATTGTTATATACATTTTTAATGAATAATGAATCAATTAATTAAAATTATTTTTAATATACTCAATTACATTCAATTAATAATAATACAATATTGTTGTAGTAAAATATACTGACCAATTGTTCTTCAGTACCAATGATGTCAACATAATCAACAGATGGGTCATCATCTTTGAAATTAGAATCTTCTTTGATTGGCCCTGAAAAACATTTAACCATATTGTTAAAGTGTATCATTAATCGAAAGTCAATACGACGCATTATACACTAACATACCGTTATTGGTGGACATTATTTATAAAACTGAGGATAGTAAGAACCTCGTTTATTAAAAGAAAAAAAACGCTTTCGAGAGTAGAGAATTGTTATCTTAGTCCCACTTATTGAAACGCAGTAGTTCCTATTTTACTAAAAGACATCTTACTAACAATAAGAAGTATGTATTATAGCAGTAATTTAGTATTGTACGATTATTGTTTTTATTAGGTATATAAACAATGGAGTTGTCATTGAAAACACATTAAACATAAAAATATAGATTCATATAGGTAATCTGCACAATAGTGTTTCTAAAATTGATACCTCCTAGCATATCTACTAAAATAAATAATAAAAAAAATATGACAAATGTATGATTCGACGATGTAATAATAACAATAATAATATTGATTGATATACTGAAATAAATGGATCGATAAACTTTAATAAATAATATTGGAACTACCTTTATTTAGATGACTATATAGAACCAAACTATATACCTAACTGTAAGAAACCATTTAAACCATGTTTTCTATATAAGCTGTACCTAGTAACGTAAACGGAGAGGGACACCTGGGCAACGTGCTCCCCCTCCCTAAATATATTTTTTTACTTGTTTGCTTCGTAGAATACAAATATGTTGTCCTATTATACAAATTGTAATAGGTATTTTAATGATGAATACAATTTAAAAAATATTTTTACACTGAATTTACACTAGTTTCATCAAAAAATGCATTTCTGGCTACGGCATTGATGAACTGGTTATAAAGAGACCCATTTCCTAAAATAAGAACATGATTTAATCTTTAGATCTAAAAAAAAAACTTTTACAATAACAATATAATACATTTTGTATTTACAAATCATAATATATACATGTGCACGAAAAACCGTTTATAATAAATATTAATTTTTATAATAAAAGTTTCTTTAAACAAGAAGATTTTGCCGATCAAGTAGGAGTGGAAGTACTATATATTGAATTTAAAAGAAATAATAAATTATTGAATTCGATAAAAAAAACGATTTGAAGTAAAGTTTGGTATTATTAAAATAAAAACGTAAAACTAAGTATTAAGAGATAATCTTCATTCGGCTAGACGTCATATTAAAATTAATGTTTTTCAATTTGCTATATAGTCCCATTAACTAAATAAATATTCCATTTTAGCAAGATATATATTTTGTTAAATTACAAACTCAATAATCGCATTCTAATAGCCAACAAATAAAATAAAATATAGGTCACATGACTCACATAGTAACAATATCGGCCAATTTCAATCACTTGAATTTAAAACGTATACCGTGTATGTATACTAAGTAAAGTATGTATACTGTATACGTATGTAAAGTATGTATACGGTGTGTGTAGTGTATACGTATTTAAACCCCATGTATACGGTGTAAGTCATACACCGTATAGAATGTAGTTTTACTTCCACCTTAAGGAAACTACTTATATTAAAAAAATCCAAAAATACTAAGTTTAAAGTACCATCTAGAACTGATTACTTATCGATATCATACCAACGTCAAAGCTCGGTTCCTTCTGGTCGAAAATTTGTTCACAGAAAAATAAATAAAATCAATAGCTAATAAAACTATTTTAAACAAAAAAGTCCTAGTTTTGATTGTCAAAAAAAATCGTAAGTATGCAATTTCATATGACCGATTAATAATTTATTAAAAATACCAAAAGAACAATAATTAGCGACTGAAAAATATATATAAATACAGTCTTACTTACTTTAAGAAAGTAATATCGTGCACAAACAAAAATTGGTCTATCACAACTATAATACGATTTACCTAAAACCTTTAACTATAATATGCGTATACATTAAACGAGTATTTTTTTAAAGTGAACAGAATAGATGTGCAGTTTTGTAAAATGAAGTACCTACTACAGAGTATAGTTGGTATTGATTTTAAAAAGGAGATAAAGAAATTATATAACCTTAAGAACACCAAAAATGTATTCCATTTGTATCCCATTATTATAATATACATCATCTATATTCTATAATAAGTAGTTACTTAGGAAGCTATATAACTTGATAGGTGTAACCGTGAGGATATAGTTTTTATATACCTCATAAAATATCATAAATGTTTTTATCGTGAATAATATTAAAGAAAATGAGTAGGTACCTATGCATTTATATTTTATAATAATAGTAGGCAAAGAAAACCTTTTATGATTAACTGAATTCTGGGATAAAAATAAATTTAAAAAACTCAAAAATGGCTTACTAGATATATAAAACCAAGGCAAAACTAAAAACGAATTGGAATATATGTGGAAAAATTACTTTAATTTTAAGTAATTAGGTGCAACAAATTATTTATATTCAATGCGTAAATTATCAAAATTTTTTAACTTTCCAAAAAGTATCCAAACCTTTGACCCCCCCCCCCCGTAATACACCCGATTGTGCAGGACCTTAACATTATAAAAACTAATACTTATTAATATATACAAAGTGCAGACAACCCGATTCTAATTACGTAAATTAAACAATTAAAACTGAAGTAACTATACATTAGAAAAATTAGAAGTTAAAATTTTAGTAGCATAATATGTACGATATTTTACCAAAAAATTAAAAAAAAAATCTTAACTTGGGAACAATATTCGAAAAGTTATAAAATACAATATTCTTCTTTATATCCCAGTCAGGTACTGCAGCGTACATAATATATAAGTAGGTAATATAAATTATACATACAATATATTACAACTTTACCAACTACTATTGCATGTGTATAAACATTAAAAACACATGTTTTAATTACGAGGAATGCATTTTATTAAAATTCAAATTAAATTCAATATCTATTTTAATTTTTAAAAGTTATGGTCTACTAACAAAATATACTATCTGTTTCCATAACAATCCAAAAAATAAAAAATAAAAAATTCTTTAACTACTTACTGGAACAAGTGTATTTATATTACATTAAAAATTGATACATTTATAGGTAAATACATTAAATTTTAATTATAATGGCAAGAATGTGTCGATAACTGATATCCTCCAACCAATATTATGTTATGCACTACATTATCATGAACCATATATATTATAAAAATCCACTCAATATCAAATCATTCAAAAACACTGAGCATTGGACAAATTACAGTGGTGTAGCCAGAAATAAATTTCAGGGGGAGGTTAATTAATGAATAACTTTTCAGCTATAATATGTTGTTTATGTAAGTAAGACTTTGATTAATATCAGCATTGAATTTATAATATAATATTATAAAATGAATAATATCAGTATATTAGTTAGCCTATACAACGCCCAATTTTAGTGCCGTGTCATTTTTATTTGACGACCTGCCGATAGTAGTCATAGTACAATTTTTAGCCTTCTCTTCTCCAGAATTTTAAGTTCAGCAAATTAAAAAGGTCATTTGATAGAAATGTTCAATACATAGCACACTTTTTTTTTTATGAAAAATGAATAGCAAAATGATTGACCAAAAATAATTAAATAAAAATGTTTGATCACACTACTACTTGCAGTGTTCGGAAAGTTCACTGCGTTAAAAATGAGATTGTTCACATTTACGTTCAAATATATTTTAAAAAACACGTTCACGTTCTTTAGAAAAAATGAACGTGTTCATTTGGTTATTCATTTTAATTAATTATTAACAAAATAATACAGGTTCATTTTTCTTATATATTTACAAAAAAAAAAATACCGATTCATAGAAACCAGTTTTCATTTTATAGCGGGTCCTCGGAATCGGACTTTTAAGTATTGTATTTAAATTTAAAAGGGTTTATAGCGAAATATAAATATATTTTAATTTAATTTGAATGGCTTAAAAAAATGTCAAATTCCTTAAAAATATTAACGTCATTCAGGTTCTATTATACAGAAACGAATGACGTTGGCGTGTCGTTCACAAAATATGAATATATATATATATATATATATTGTGATTTGTTAGTAGAGAGAAGGATATAAATCCTCTAATAATGTAAATATATTGATAAATTTCAAAGAAAATTCGGAGAGAGGTGTTATAATAACCACCCTGGTTACGTCACTCAATGTGTATGGATTATACTAGCGGTTCCCAAACTATGCAGCGTTCCTCCCTTGGGAAGCGCGAGCACTCAACAGGGGAGGCACGGAGCTTTTTCTTCACGACTACCGAAGGAGAAAAGTTAATCGAGATTTCATTTAAATTTTAATTACAAATTCAATTTTGTTCACGATCACTTTATAGGATTTTGGAACATAAAATATGAATATCCTGAAGTTTGTAACAAAGCGTTGCGTATAGCAATACTCTTTTATTGTGATAATACAATTACCATTATTATTACTTCGTATTTGTGTGTAGCAGGATTTTTCAGCAGTTGACGTATTAAAATCAAAATATTAGTCCAAAATCAATGTCGATTGTCGAAAAATAAATGCCCGTAGCACGTACTACACGGCGTCCTAATTTTTAAACATTGATACATGGAAAGCTAGCTCATTTTTGTTGCATTAATTATTTTGTAATATATACCTATTAGATTCTGAATGAAGAGATTGGTTTTATAAAGATGTTTTTTTTATGTCTGTATACATTTTTTGGAGTCGAGCAGAGGTCTTGGAGTAAATACCTTTTTGGCAGTAAATTAATAATTCTAATAGGTGCCTACTTTAAAGAGGTCATTTTTGAATTTCCCATGTAATTTTTTCAAATGTAAGGAAAAAATTACTTTTAAAACAGAAATAAATTCAGGGGAAATAATAAATAAAGTTAAAATTTTATTAAATATAAAATATAGATACCTAATAGTAAACCTATTTTTTATTTAACAATAGTACACCAAACTTCGCTCAGAATATACCACCTATATACCTATTTATTCTTGAATAATTTATAAAATCGTTTTGTTACTAAACAGTGATTTACCGAGCCAATACATATTTGATGATCCAAATTAAATATTTATTAAATATGTAAGCAATGATTTGTATGTAATTCAGCACTAATATAATTTATAGTATTTAATTCATAAAACTATAAGTTATACCTCCTAATTATACATTATAAATTATTCAGTGAATTTTTTTTTTTTTTATTTGATTTCCAATATTGTAAATCATAAAATAGTGAAAAAAAAAACTTTGAAATAAAATGCTTTTATCCAAGAAAATATGACACTATTTTTTATTATGATATTGATATGGATATATGTAATTTGCGCTAAAAATTAAAATTCATTATTATTTAGACAGTATATATGTATATGATGACGATTCAAATAAATACCCGCATGACTTTAAAAAATGTGTCCTATTTAAATTTGATATCAAAAATTGTGTTACAACTTACAACATTTTTTTATAATTAATAATATTTTTAGATACCTCATTATACTTTGGATATATTGCATTTTAGATTTAGATTTAGAGTTTTACAATGATGTTTATTTATTTTTTTATAATTTTGACTTATCAACCATTGTTCTCAACCCAAAGTTCACAGAGTTACAGTTTAAGAGTGCTTATTATACATGCGTTTTAGGCTGAATATGCCATTTTAAAAATGATGTCAAAATGGTATTATTTTTAAAATGTTTAGGTTAACACTTTACATAAAAATTATGTAAAAGAAATTTTTTTAAATTTTGTATTTTAAGGGATGAAAATTACAATTGAAAAGTGATTATTTAGTTTTAATTTTTCTGGGTTTAATAATATGATAATTTTTAATTCAACTATTTATAAAGATTCTGAATGTCATTTAGAATTGTATCTTTAAGAGTATTTTTTCAAATTTAGCTTGTTTTAGTAGAACTATAAAGTATAAAGTTGACGTATTTTCGGGGGCAAAATTTTAATACATATACCATTTTTACAGTTTAGTTATTTGAAAATAATGAAAAATCTCTTAGAGGTGCCCTGGAGTAAAAGGTTACGATTTTAACTCAATTTTCAGTTTTAAAATATTATTTTGATTATTAAAGGAGGTAAAGTTTTTATAAATTTTTAGCAAATAATTTCGATTTAAATTGCTGAATACTCACGACAAGCGAAAAAAAAATAGCTCACACTAACAGTCATTTTCCAGAAAAAAACAATCGGGCTCATTATCGTAGACCAATTATTGGTATTACGATAAATATTACTATGAATTACTATATTTGTTATTGTAAAATGAACCGATAATAAATGCTGAATAGACAAGACATTTTCATTCACAATAATTTTTAATGGAATCATATATATAATCGATATGTGTGATGCGATCCCACGGAATTTGGCGGTTTCACAAGGGCATGTAGTTCAGCCTTAACGATTAGAGTTTTTTTTTTTTTTAAACAAGTTATAAGTAGTTAAAGAACTCATTTTTTTAAATGCATATAACTAGTTTTAAAAATAAAATTTAAAAAGAAACTCCACGCTACGGCATAGTTTATGTTCTCCTCTACAAATTTGATAATAGGTAAATTTACTCTAATATTAATTATAAATAAACTGTAGTAAGAATGCGGTAAGTAGATGAGTATATAAGACAGAGACAGCAAACGTATGGGTAGCGTCCTCTTAAAATACGCACTAGCTTTCTAAGTACAACTTCTCTCCCAAGCAGAGCCGGCTCAAGGCATAGGCGAGCTAGACAATAGCCTATAGTGGCACTTTTGTAAATTGTAGAGGGGTTAGTCATCTTTTGCCTATTTAGACAGGTGGGTCGAATAGTTGGACCTTTTTTTTTTGCTTATATTCGTAGTTTAAAAAAGTTCAAAAAGGTTCTGGGAGAAAATTTACACGTGACGTACGCAAATTCTAGAAAAAAGTTTATGGCTTTTTATTTTAGAAGTGACAAAATTACATTTTTACTAGTGCACTATTTTTACTTGAGTCAGGCCCTGCTTCCAGGTATCATAAATTCAAAATTAAAAAAAAAAACAATAGACTATTTACAGTGGACAAACAAAAAAAATGTTTATTTAAAAAAATATTTTCATAATTTTTAAATTTAAAAACTTGACGTTTTTTAATCACAAATTTGAGATGTACATATTGAACAAAAACTCTATGCTCGGTCTTAGTTTAAGTTTTCATATTTTGTTTAGTGTAATTATTTCTCTTTTATGATAATTTTTGATCAAACTGTGATCAGAAAGCCAGAAGTAGTTTTTGAATAAATGTGATTACATACAACAACAATAAAAAGTGATGCAGACATTTTTAGATTAATTATTTTTTAATTGTTAAATTTTCATTATTCAAAAATCTTCTTAAAAATTACCCACACAAAACTCCTTAAAAATGGATGGTATAGAATCCTCTTGAGTAGGCCTGCACAATAGTCATTCATTATGTTCCATAGTCGATTGTCTAATAATCGATTTAATTCGATTAATCGATACTTGATTGTATCGATATACCTAATCGATTTAATTCGATTAATCAATAATTGATTGTATCTACATAATCGATACATTTTTTTTTGTTATAATACATCGATTTATCGATACTATCGACCATAAAAACGATATATCGGCGCAGCCTACTCTTGACTTACTGAAATTGCCCATATTATCAAATTAATTATAAAAATACTCGATTCATACATTGTCCAATTATTGTCGTCACTGCTAATTTTACACCTAGATTTTTTACAGTAAATTTTTAACTATACTGTTACTTTACAAAAAACAATTCAGATAATATTATATATATGTATTTTTTAATGCTATAGTTAAATTGGTATAATATTTAAATAATAGATTTTATCAGTAGAGTGACTTTAAGATTACCAATTGCAAATTGTCATTAATCTTAAAAACTGCAATAACTAATTATCTGCCATTTTCTATAATACTATGAAATTATAAGGTTAAAATATTAGTATTATTTTATAACATTATACAGATGTGCAAAAAATTAAATTCTTAATATATACCTATACATTGTAATACTTAACAAAATAAATTATTAAGTATATAATATATATATTTATATATATATAATTTTTTTTGATTTTATTTTAGATTCCGAGTGGAGCAAAAGATGTGGTTTTATAATTTTTTATTCTCTATGAGTAACTATTCAAGTAACTATTCAACCTATAGTCGAGTAGGAGTTTTAGAGTAAAGAACTTTTTTTGATAGCAAATTGTTGGTTCTAGTTGGTATTTTGAAGAAGTCACTTTATATAACAGAAATATTTTATAAGGGTCCTTTCACACAAAACCACTCAGCAGCACTGCAGATGGAAAAAGTCAGGAAGATGTGGATGGTTTCACAGGCAACCACAGCCACAGATTAGAAGCGCTGCAGATGGTGACAGTGGTTGCTTTCACCATAAAACGGGGGCGTTTAAAAGTGGCGCTGCCAAGAGGCTGTGTGTGAAAGCGATCTAAATGTTAGAGAAATAATAAATAAAATTGTCATAATTACCTAGTTTTATTTTATTTATAATACATAATAAGATGGTTTTGTAGCAAAAATATAAACTAAACTAGTTTGTTGTACCCATTTTATTGAAGAAATTAATTTACATAAATGTGTAGAAATGGGTCCATAATATATTTGTTTATTAAAGTATTGTGTTGTATGGTTCCAATCTGTTTACATTTTTTATTACCAATGTGCAAATCAATGTCACCAAAATAATAGACTCAAACTAAGTTCTGTACCAGCGGCAACTATAAAACTCTCTATATCATGACAGCTTTATGTATCTATAAACAACAAATAACAAACAAATTCCAAATGAATGTGTGCCAATGACACTGAGGAGATTATAACCAAAGGTGATCAATAAATGCTAAAGATATCTATTATAATTCTAAAAAAAATATAAAAAGTTGTTATACCCATCGTAAACAAATATTATATTTTATAATTTACATAAGGTCACACTATAATGACTTCAAGAAAAGTTCAGAAAAGTCATCAACCAACTTTTAAAGGTCTCATTCAAAGTTACAATTTCAATAACTTAAATAAAATTTTTGTACAAGTGTGTTCTTTTAGAGAATATTTATTCTCTATTTTTTTTGAATAAATTGTCTTTTTTTAAATATTCTTCAAATTATATATAATATAATTATGTATATTTCTTTGTTACAAAATTATCTGTATTTTTTTTTTTTTTTTATGACGAATTTTATCACTAAGGTGCTATAGTATTTCAGATAGTATTCATACATGGGCCTAAGTTTCTTTATCATCTAATGTACTCGTATAATATGTATGAATTTCTTATGTACACATATATCTTTATCAATACTGCTTGCTTTGTTCTTTTGTCACCACAGAAAATGTTGTATTACTTGATATTGATGTTATATAATTTTTGTATCTTTATCTCAATGAGTTGGTTAATGTGTTTGGCTTTTTGTAGAACTACCTACATAGAAATTGTTTAATGATAAATGTATTTTAAGTCTTTTAAACAGGTTTGTTAAAAGAAAATTTTAATAAGAGCATTTTATTACATACTACTGTTACAAAATTACAGAAATAATTACATTAACAAATTTACATAGTTAAGATTATGACATTAGGTAAGTAATACAAATTAAAAGACATATTATACAGGTATAAACAAGTATACCTAAAGTATAATATACAATATACCTACTTACTTACATAGAATAACAATTTTGTTTTAAACTTCAGGTTTATAATCATGAAGTATATTAATTGATACAGGTAGTATATAACCTTTATTTGTATACATTTTAAATGTATAATACTATTTTGACATAATATTAATGTTGCCAATTTAATTTTATTTTTATGTTGCCTATAACTTTTACATTTATACCTTGATTTATACCAACCTAAAATATTTTAATAATTTACTCAGTTTTTCCAACTCTTTTCTTTTTACATGGTGGCATATGCATTATTTTCTATTTGAAAAGAAGAAAAAAATAAATAAAAATTGCAAATACGTACATATTTATATTTTATTTTAAAAATACTAACTTGAAACAGAAACATTAATCGTTAAATTGTATTTAAAATAATTACCAAATACAACATCTTTTTTTATGTTTTATAATCATAGAATATTTAATACTTATTAACTTATTCTGTGGTATTATAGTTAGTAGTACTAAGAGTATTATTTACGAGTATAGGTATTCAAAAAATATAACATAGTCTCATTATAACTAAAGGTTGTTTACACTGTCATTATAGAATACCTACTGAAATCTGATATAGGTATAGGTTAGTGTTAATTTTAGTAAAAACCCTACACTACGACAACATTATAATTATCTAAAATACTCATCCATCCACCCATTCACTTTATAGCAGGTACATTAGTATAAGCCAATGAAAATTGTTGATATTTATAATTTCCATAGTCAATATAAGGTACCTACTAATATTATAATGAAGTCAATATTAATTTTCTATTGTATTTACTGTTTACCTATACACACAATTACCTATGACAAAATGTCATGTGTGAACCATATGTTTGGTACACTCTTGATAAAATGTAAACTTCGATATATATATTTTTTTTTTATAATGTTAATAACAAGGAAATAATATTGATTAAATATATTTAATCAATGGTAACAATTGGATATTACTTTAGGTAGGTTTGCAATTGATGAAATATTTAAAATAAATAAAATACAGGGTTTTTAACAGTTACGCCCTTTAACATTCCAAATCTATCAGTTAAATCGCTGATTGATAGATAAACCAAAAGCGCGGAATCAGAAATATCAGAAAAACTATGAAAAAATTATAAGTGATGACTTTGTGGAAACCTTCAGGTTCATTTGCTCGAATTTAATTTAAAAATGGAGTATTTCTTTTTTATAGCTAATTTTTCATAATTTCCCTTTTTTAATATATTTAACAATCTTTGTTTTTGTTTAATTATAGGTTTAAAAATGAACACGTAAAAGAAAAATCTCATAATATGTACTATTCAAAACTACAACGAGAACTGTCATACAAGGGGTCATAAATCTTCTAAAATTTTGGTCTAGTACTCCATATCGATATTGTTCAAAATTGACAGTTCTTACATCATCCAAAGACCTTGGTCTTTCAGAGTTCTGTACTTTCAAACTAAGAGAACGGGAATGTCGTATTAGTGGGCAACGAAAGATTAGAAATTATTTTTTATTCTATTCTATATAATATTAAATAGGTACTTAATGTAGGTATTATAGGAAAATAATTTAATAAAAATATAATATTTTAAATATTACAACTATAATAATTAGTACCTAATTAACTAGATACCATCAAAAGAAAAATATTTATAAATTCGGTCATATCATTATAGGTAAAAATTAGAAAATATGTTTTGCATAAAGACAATTTTAATAAATAATTTATGATTAGAGATGAACCTATCTATATAAATTAATTTTAATCAAATGTATATAAAATATACCTAAATAACCTGATCAATAGTACTAACATAAAAAAATGTAACCTTTATTATATAAATTTAATTAGTCAAAATGTCTAAATATATGCCAATTTCCAAGATTCCGACAGTTATACACAATTAAGACACAAAAGAAAAATCCAAAAATTTATCAAAATTGTGTTCAAACTTTAAACTCAAGTCACAGGTTCTAAAAATATTTCCAAAAAATTTGATTTTGAATAATTTGTCTTATGTTGTATTTTACAATAGGTACATATATCATAAACATTTTTTAATATTCAAAGTACCCTCTGGTGACAGGCAGTCACAGATATCTGTATTATACTAGATAAGGTACTAACAGCGTTTTACATAAGGTGTAGTGAAGTTCGGTGGTGCGCTCTTATCACACGTCCGCCATGTTCTGTTTTTATATATAGTACCATTGATTATATATTATTATATATATAATCAATAACAGTACCTATATAATATAAAATAATATTGAAAATTGTGTGTGTTTACCATAGTTGTTATATTTATTGGTCATTAAATAATATCAACTTGGTAAATACACGTACATTGTGCTAACAATTTTATCTTTTGATTTACCAATATAGTGTAAACGTATATTTTGAGATATCTATTCCATACAAACTTAATTGATGACTTTGAAGAAAACAACCATCTAAACAACTTGAACTTTTAAATATATTATTATTGTAGACATAATTCTTAACATAAATAATAGCTTTAGAATATAAACCTGACTTTAAAGATTTAAAATTACCTGTAAGGAAAATAAGAATATTTTCAACAAATTTAATAATAATCTTCAATACACCAGATGAACTTCTCACTAATTATCCCCTATTTTTAATATCAACTAGAGTGGAATAATGTTTGTGATAATAATTATGATCAGTACATGTAGGGAAATCAACTTTTTTTTAAATGTTTTTTTATTATAAACCCACTGATACAAAAATGAATAGGCTGTTCAGGCGTAGTTCTATTTGGCAACCGTATGCAACACATGAATTTGGCATTTTTAATTTAATAATTACAGCACAAAAATATCCATAAAATACAAACTAGTATGTTATGAACATATAATATGTAGACTATGCCAGTAGTATTTTGCACCAAAGAAAATGGTAGCTATATCAGCCATGAACTTTACCCGATAACAGAAGTTGACTATCTAGTGCAGTATAGACTCAGAATAGATTTAATCTATTCTGTGGTATAGATATCTGTGAAGGCAGTGCAACTATATTATCATTTATCATGAAAGAGATAAAGGAAAGAGACAGAAAAATACTATGATAATAGATAATGAAAAGGATAAGTAATAGTAGGTACTACCTACTCATATAGTAATATTACCGGGATCTAGGAATTCCAACAGCAATGTTTGTTATGCTGTAGGTAATTATTTGTTTTAAATTTGTATATGTTCATACTCATAGATACCTACCTAAGTAAATTAAAATAAATAGATTATACTCTTAATCTAAAAGAAAATTTAATTATATTATTTTAAATACAATTGTAATACATTCATACTTGGCCACCTAGGTAATACCTACAAAACTATGTTTTACAGACTTAAAATTAAATTTAAACAAAATGTCAATTTTTATTTTAACAAATGCATAGAAAAATTACATGGAGCCGAAACAAATGCAAATATTTTCCTCATTTAGGTAGGTATACTCTTATTACTCTTATCTACATATCATTATTTTGATTATTACTCATATCGTGTTTTTTTTTTATTAGTATCTACCAAGGAACCTACCTTATTTTTATTATTAGTACTTATTTATATGTAAAACTTTAGTTGAATGTCATATTATCCATAATAAATCATGGCTATTTTTTTTATAATATCCATTAAAATATGAATTTAACACAGTTATTAATTCTAGCTTTTCCCATAGACCTTAAATGTATTAATGGAGCATCACAGGATGGCAGGGTTAGGTAGTGCGGTCACAGCTATCACCACAATAGTGATATCATTTTTGACGACATAAATATTTATTTGCATATTTATACAATATATTAATAAAACATAAAATATATATGCTCCGGCTATCAGTAAAAAGTATATGATATGGCTTTTCCAGGTCAATTAAGTTCTTAACTTTATAAGTACCTAAAATAATTATTTATTAATTATGTATCTACCTACATCGGTACCTACTACCTACTTATTTATTTTAATTTTATGTAGATAGTTTATGAAAAGTGAGAACCAAACTTTATCCGCAAAGTCGGTAGGTTATAAAAATAATAGCAACTATAATATTATTGTTTTCTTAAGCAATTATGTAAGTACTTCTATATCTACTTATTAAAATTCTTCTAAATTAAATATAATAATTATTTATTAACAAGACAATATTATTAATTAATATTTTACAGTACCTAGGTATTTTAATAAATGAAATAGGTTTATTTGAATAAGTATTTTAAAAAATAACTTACCTTATAAATTTTATAATTAAAAAGCATAAGTTCCTAGAAAACCTAGGTACCTTACTTACTTATATTTTAATAAATTTAAAATTATTATTTGAAAAACATAAGTAGGTATCAATGTGATAAGTGATAACCAAGATCAAAACTACAAACCTTTTGAACAATATTAAGATAGGTAGGTTAACATATTATAATATTAACATATTTTAACACCGAAAGTTAATTTTTTATAAGCTTTAACTTTTAACTAGTTTGTCATAAATAACTTTTGGATTCAATTTAATCAATTCCAATTTAACCTCGAATTTAACCAAAAATAAATCAATTGTTTGAATTATTTCATAATAATAATATGTAGCAACTAAGCAGTTCAAAAGTTTATGGATAAAATCTTAACATCAGTAATACCTACCACAAAATGTTCACATACCTAGGTATTGTATTTTAAAATTTTCATCAACTTGGTTTAAGTAAATATTGTTAGGCAGTGGCATTACGAAGGACTTTTTTTGAGGCAGGTGCCTTAAGTGAAAAGGGTGGTGATCTCCTCCCTTGAATAGGAAAATATGATAATTAATTTTTTCATGAAAAAGATGTACATTTTCTAAAGAAAGGGGGATACGTGAAAGAAGTGGGTAGATCCAAAATTATATATTGTACCTAATGCCTACCTATTTTGCTGACAATATAGGTACATACAATTAAATGTAATTTACGTAGAGGTAGGTAACCTACTCGTATTTATTTAATTTTAATAAAAATATAGGTACCTACCTACATAAATACATAAACATAGTAGGTACCTCCTACCTACTTACCTAAATTACAAATATTTTATGAATGTAATTAATTACTTAATTGAACAAAAAATATTGAAAGAATAAAAAATTAGGCAACATTATTTTAATTTTATTAATTTACCACAGAGCCTTGTTTTTATCTAATATAATTTATGGTAATAAGATAAACAATATTTTTATTAGCCATTATTAAGTAGTTAGGTCCCTATTCCGGAAAAAAATTAAAACAAATATAGGTGCCTATATACCTAGACAGTATTTTAAAATAATATACTAAGTACCTATTTAGATAGGTACTTTTAAAAAATTGTAAATGAAAAAATATTCTAAATGTATTTTTTGAAAAGTAAGTATATATATATATAAGTACCTATACCTACTATAGGTATTTGAATATGTACCTATTTTGAATACATTTTTAATTATTTATTCAAATAGGTACAAAATAAGTGTTCTTTACAAAACTGATGATAGGTAAGTACCAACAAGTGTTTATGGGTACACCTATATTTATTTAAGTACCTCCCTAGGTAGGTAGATTACAATTTCAAAGCATTATTATTTAGAACATTAAATTTTTAACTTTCTGTATGTACCTAGGTACATTGTCATTTGTTCAACAAGGTAGGTAATAATATTAATCTTGTGCCTACATGTGAAATGAAAATGTATAGGTAGAGGTATACCTAGGTGCCTATATTCCGAACACTTGCAAAGTCATTGATTTGAATGTATACTCACTCCGGAGAGGCGTGCGGACGGGATCGTCTGGATGGTTGACTTTCTTGTGGCTGGCTCCGTGCAAGTGCACAAGGCGACTAAACCTGGCCACGATATCGGTCATTATCACCTGGGTCGTTTGCGGCGCTTGAGAGTTGTAGTTGGGGGGCGTCATTCGCCAGGATCACATTTGCTACGCCAAGATCTTACGGTTGCCCCGCCGCAATTGCTGCTGTATCTGACGTCCTCGGCGGGTTCACGAATCCAATCGTCGATTTTAATGTTCAGCATGGTGAGCGAACAGAACGGCTACACAGGACGTCACAGGACCGTACGAGTCCCGCAACACATTCGAATGTGGATGATGACCGAACGGTCGCCGGGATACTGCGGACAGTGGTCGACGAGTGTTTTGATGATGACCCCCGTGCACGACGCAAAAACGTGACAAATCGCCCGACGAGAAAACGTCACCGTTGGAATTAGAATTATAAAAAAAAAGAAAAAAAAAAACAGATGTCACCACAAACGGACGATCCCTTCGAGAAGACGTGACCGGGCAGAAAACGAATGGCGAAAAAAATGTCGAACGGAAAACGATACGATGGCGACGGACAACGTGGACGACACGCGATATTCCCTAATAACGGCCTAACCGCACACCGCGAGTTCGCCGTAACCAACCGGACAATGGTGACAATTTATTATTCTGTCGAAGTGTCGGCGACGGCCGGCGGTGGTGGTGGCAGTGTCGGCGACGAGTTCCTTACCCTTAAACCGAGACGAATGAACTTAAGTGGGGCGCGGACGGATGGATGGCGACCGGAGCGAACGTACGAGCGCACGGGCTCAGAAACGACGAGCGATTACCGTCAGAGACCGCTAGCTGCCACCCGCCGTCACGTATCGTCGCGTATTTTCCGTGTTCGGATATTTTGCACGCGCCGTCGCCGTCGCCGAATTCTCATTCGACGACGCAAATTTTCCCCGTCCCTTTCCATCGACGACGTGCCCCGCTTATCACCACGTCCGTCGCGCATCAGTATGATAGCGAATATGGTGACGCCGTGACGGAACTTCAATTGTTTTCTTTTTATTTTTCCTGATAAACTTTAATTAATAATATTAATAATAGCATTTGATCATTTGAAATATTTTTAAAAAATTATGTTTGATGGAGGGTCTAGTCCTTTTTTTAATAGTCAATACCTAGGTATACTCTTAACCGTAATTATGAAATTTAATTCATAAAACCTCGTTATTTGCCCGTTTTCTAGGGGTTCTGTGTAGGCAACCGTAAAGCAAATTTTTAAGTATTTAAATACGTTTTAAAAGTTAATGTATTCAATATTTTATATTAGTGGTCCTATGTCAATTCCATTTTTATTATTGCGTAATCACGATATTTGTTTAAAAATATATAAAAACCACGAACCAAGATATCATATTATAGTAAAAAAAAAACTATAAAAGACACACACACCCAGTTTTTAACAAGACGCCACACCCGTATTTAGAGTAGTATTCCCAGTATTTTATTGCAAGTATTGTGATTTATTGGTTGATTTTTTTCGAATATGATGATTGTATTAATGACCTATAGTTAAAAACAATGAAAATAATTTAATATAATCAGTGTTTTGTTGGAATAAATTGTCATTATTGTCATATTATTATTTATACACTAATTATACCTAATCAACTTAAATATCATAAATATTATTCACAACAAATTATGCATTTTGAACTTGTTTTTAAATTGAACATTTAAAAAATATAATTCTGTAGATACATTATACATTATTCTACTAGAAAGAAACGTATAAATAAATTTGTAAAATTTCATTATAAATCATAAGTCATGAGTTATAAGTTATAAACAGAACATAATATAATACCATTGATTATAAATTACTATAAATATTGATATATAATCAATGATAATAACCCGGATTCGGGAGGGGTCACGGGGGTCATAAAACAAACATCAAGATTAAGTCCTTTATGTATACTTGAAAATTGATACCTATACGCATAAATTGCATTTTTAATTTTGTTCACAGATTTTTTTTGCACTAAAAAATGTTTAAAACAATTAATATTTACATGTTGTTTAAATAGTTAATATTTTGTTGTATACAACGCATATATAACATGTACTTACCCTTAAACTACATCGCCACATGTTTTTTTGTTGACGAGTTGTGAGTAAAATATAGGTATATACAGGTATATATATTTCGATTTATCGACGGAAATGTTTGAATGTTCGACGAAAACATGCGATTATTTTCAACCCATATGGCCGTATTATACAATTTACGTCTATGTACGGTGACGGCCGTAATCGTAGACATTATTTGGGTTTATTATTATGACTTTGTCATAATAATAAAAAATGTACAATAATTAATATAAACTTTTAATTTTAGTTAATAAATTACTTAAAAACCTTTTTATTGTGTATTATCTTTTTGTTCTTTTGAAAAAATGACCCCCCCCCCCCAAATTTTATTTCTGATCCGCGCCTAACCAGAACACCAGGTAGGTACAATATTGTACATTTATCAATATTCAATAATATATATATTATACCTATATACAGGGGCTATTTTTGTGTGCACTACGACACACTTTGTGCACTACGAAATTTCAAATGTGCACCTGTGTATTTATTATAGGCAG
Organism: Pemphigus obesinymphae; assembly: GCA_025469235.1. Lineage (NCBI taxonomy): Eukaryota > Metazoa > Arthropoda > Insecta > Hemiptera > Aphididae > Pemphigus > Pemphigus obesinymphae. The sequence goes on from JAIPRL010003602.1 coordinate 43,199, forward strand.
GCTGCATGGTGCCATCTGCAGCCTTACCTTAAGATTTTAGAAACAATTTTATTTATAAAAAATTAAAATAAGCTTTTATAATATAAAAATTAGAAATTATTATTTTTGATACTATCATTATGTATCACAGTTGTCGTTTCGTACAAGTAACTTATCTTTTGTTTCCTTATCGGAGAATATTCGTGTTTTGTTCACAAATAAATAAAACAACAATGGTGACGGTTGTATGAAACAACAGCGAAAAAAACAATAATATATTTTGTGGTTTTGTCTCATCATTGTCGTGGTGATTTATTATCAAATTATATCATATAAAAACCTCCAAACGTGAATAGTTTATGATTGTCAATAAAACTTTAATTTTTTCACGTTTTTGTTTCTCTTCATATTGAGAGTTTAAGACCACAAATTAAGATCTAGGAACAAGTCTAATTTACCACCCCAGTCAAGAATTTCAATTTTTTTTTTTTGCTAATCGATAGTTTTTAAATACTGATTCCAAATATTTCAAAATAAAATTGCGAAACGAATAGTTAAAAAGTTATAGCAATTTTAAATAATATTTGTACTATCAAAATTGACATATTTTACGTTGCAATTTCATATAAAAAGTGTGATTTTTTAACAAATTTGCGAAACCTTTTTTTACGTTTTAAAGTAAAAAATTAAAATTGAGGCAGGTATTTCAGAAAAAATTAGTAAAATAATGTATAAAAATATATGAAAATGAACATGTTAACTTTAAACGAATTTGATTCACTTCCAGCAATTAAATTATGGCTTAATAAAAAAGTCGTCATAATAAAACACACTTACAAGCCACTAAACAAGGATGGTTTCGAGATGTATTTCCTGATGCTGAGAAAGATGAAGGTGATGATCATAAAGTAAAACTCCCATCAAAAATACAGTTTTAATTTTTCATAATATGTCGATAGTATAAGATAATAAAGTTTATAAATATAGTAAATGTTAATTTTTTAAATATTTTTCGAATATTGAGGTAGAACACATTTAGTATGAGGTAAGTAAGCATATATTATAAGAAAATAAATTGTAAATACACCATTTTCCCCACAATCATTAGGAATTGAATTCAAATTTAAAAATATGTACTACGAAAAATCAGAAAAAATAGCCACTGCCTATATAATATTTATCACTGTTCATTTTAAAATTCATAATATTTATAATCATGAAAATTTGCCGACTAAATGACCACAGACCAATATTATCGAGTAGGGGAGTGCCACCCTCTCCCCCACACCCAACCATCAGTTCATAACTCCACCCACAATTTGCTGTCTCCGTCTATAGGTATAGGTGCCTATACCTAAACTAAAGTTCAATAGATACGTATAATAAAATCTTGCGAATTAGAACCATTGATTTTAAAATACACTCAAAGCAGTATGCCAATACCTATATTATTATTTATTAGCAGTAGTTGAATTGGAAAAAAAATATGAACGGACTACGGGCTTAGTTAATAAATCAGGGTTTCAAGACATATATTAGAGAAAAAGTAAGTCCTCCACAACCCCTACCAAAAGTTTCTCGACAGGGGGAAATTTTTAAAAACATTTGAGATTATTATACAACATGAATATAATACAAAAAATACAACTTTTTTTTTTACATCAACGTTAAGTTATTCATACATATTTTCGAGAAATCATAGTATTAAGTATTTCTCTTTCAAAATAATTTAACATTTATTTTTAAATGAATAATCGAGGAAGTTGTAGATATAGATCGAAATTTAGTTTTTATATAATTTTCAACAATTTTTTTTATAAATTATTGATAAGTGGTCAAAAAATGTTGAAAATAACAATAAACACGTCAATTTATCAGTGTTACTGTAAATAATGTGTCAATTTCAAGTTTCTGATTTATAAAAATGTTTGGTCATTTTTTGTATAGATTTCCTGTTCAGGGCCGTAGAAAGACCCAATAGCGCCCCTGCCAATGAACAGAATTTGCGCCCCCTCCTCAATCACTGTCATTCCTATGAAACATTTGTGGTAGAGTAATAATAAAAACAAGGGCTTTTCACAAATTTGTCGATTGAACTGTCCAAATAATTGCCAATCCAAAATTTTTTTCTTAGTGAGACAGTACCCCCTCCCCGCCCCCTCTTGCTGACCTTATAATCACCCAATTTGTTTTTTTATTACCTTAAAAAAATATCATTAAAAAAACCATCTTTAACATAAATATCTCCT